>BQNB010033556.1:0-50134 GCA_026074375.1 Tanacetum coccineum
AGGTTTCTTACCTCTCAGGATTTCATAAGGTGTTTTTCCTAGGATGGCTCTAATTAGAATTCGGTTGAGAATGTATGTTGAAGTATCTACGGCGTTACACCAAAGCTTTTTTGGTACGATTGCTTGTTCAACATGGTTCTACTCATTTCCTGAAGTGTCCTATTTTTCCTTTCAGCCACGCCATTTGATTGAAGAGTGTGTGGAGCTGAGAAGTTATGAGTAATACCATTGGCATTACAAAACTCTCCAAAATGCACTTCATTATCAAATTCTCTACTGTGGTCGGTTCTTATTGACAATATTGTACATCCTAATTGGTTTTGGATTTTCTTACTAAATATTTCGAATTGATCGAAAGCTTCAGTTTTATTCTTAAGAAATCTAGTCCAAGTCTACCTAGAGTAGTCATCTACTATGACTAAGGTGTAGCGGTTTCCTCCGTAACTCCATACGGTGGATGGACCAAAAAGATCCATGTGGAGAAGTTCTAAGCATATAGTCGTTGAGACTATGTTCTTAGCTTTGTGACTAACGTGAGCTTGTTTGCCAATTTTGCAAGAATCACAAAAGTGCTGATCAAACCTAAGCTTAGGTAAGTTTCTAATTAATTCTTTAGAAGCTAAAGATTGAATGAGACGCATATTTGCGTGACCCAATCTCCTATGCCACAATGTGGAGTTTTCATCAATCGTTGCAAGACATATTTTGTCTTTTGGCTTATTTCCTAATTTCATCACATACAAGCCTTTCTTCCTAATACCTCTACCTATGACTTTACCGTCCTTAGTGATTTCACTATCATGTTCAGAAAAAGTTACTCTACATTTATTATCACATATTTGTCATATACTTAGCAAGTTAAATCCTAAATTATCAACATGTTCTACATTATCTATTTTGAGAGAGTCATTAGAAATCGTACCTTTGCCAATGATGTTACCGCGAAGATTACTACCAAAAATGACGTTACCTCCATTGTATGCCTTGTAAGTGGAGAAGAGCTTTCGGTTGCCCGTCATGTGTTTGGAGCATCCACTATCCTTGATCCATTCGTCGGGCTCCAAGTCGACTCCAAGGCATATCTATTTATATAAGACAATAACTCAAACATTTGGTCCCCAATATCTCATGGGTCCAAAGTTGTTAGTGCCAAACATCCCTTGCATTTGATGCAATTGGTTGGGATGTGAGAACGGAAGACACATTTCCCATGGCATGTAACTTTGACGTGGAAAGTTGTTCCAACTTACGTGAAAGCCATGAGGTTGGTTTTGTCGACCAACATGTCTTTTTGGTTGCGGTGTTTTAGGACGAGAATAATTATTATTGACTCTTCTAGGAGGTGGAGTTTTTGATCTAAAATTGGTTTTTGAAAATCCAACTCCGGGCTTTGTCAATGGTTTATAAAATTGTTTGACTTCATTGTCACTAGCCACAGGAATTTTGACTTTGTTTACAATTATGTGTTTTGGTCTAGGACCCAAAATAGATTTTTGAAAAGACACACTTTTCTCAGAACCAGGCGTTGCTGGTGGCGGTCCCATATTTATTTTGGGGGCCGCCTGAACATTAAGGGGGCCGCCCATAATTATGGGACCTCCATCAGAAGACGTCTTTTTCTGAGCTTTTACAAATTTTATTTCCTTAGTTCCACTAGATGATGCTTCAAATGAATTAAACCCAAATCTAGCAAAAACACTATCTATAGATTCGTCTTCGAAATCAAGAATTGTTCATATTCGCTTGAACCAAAAGGTCAATTCTTATTATCATTGACTTGGCTATTACCTTGATGGGTGATTAAAAAGTTTCCAAATTTCTTTTGCCGTATTACACATGAAAATTCTTTCATATTCTTTTCTAGGCAAAGCATTGTAAATAACCATTTTAGCTTCATTATTTTTTGCAAGTCTCTTTTTGAGATCATCGGTTTGTTTTTCAAAAGGGATAACCTCATCTAATTTGGTTTCCGGATTTTGTACAATAGGTTGAAAATCACCATTGGTAATAACATGCCAAAGATCTAGATCTTTTGATTTAACATATGTCTCGAATCTATTTTTCCAATAAATAAAACTATCGCTTTCAAAGAGTGGTGGTCTTTGCATAGATTGCCCTTCTAGATATTTGTCGAAATTCATAGATCGATCCAAGCTTTAAAATACAATATATTTTAAAAATCTTGAGTGACCTTGCTACTGATACCAATTATGGAAACTAGAAAAATGCTTGTTGGAACATAATTAGAGTTGATACTTCTAGGCATAAACTTAATACTGCCAGTATTAAGTTAGTACTGCCAGGCATATCTTAACACTGTTGGGTAAAGTTAATACGGCTGGGCTTAAAATAGTACTGTTAGGCTAAACTTAGTACTGTTGGATGACCGTTAGTACTGTTTGAGGCATAACAGAATTTCATTCATTAAAAATAGCTGTTAAGATATTTTTGCCAATTACTTTGCTTATAGGTTTCATTGATTTAGATAAATCTTGAACTCTTTTTATATATCAAGATTTCTTCAAGATAAATACTCAATTTTATTCAGTCGGTCCAATCAAAAACCTTAAGTACTCTCTATTATCTCAATTACCTTTACCAAACACACATACTCTCATCCACGATCATAACCCAGAACCCTAATCAAACTTTTCTCAATCGAATGGCGAATTTGGACTTCTGTGACAAACACAATATGGTCGCCTTCTTAAAGAAACCAGAGGGAAGTGCAGGATTTCATCAGATAGTGGATTTTCTCAATTCTACTCACATTAAGTATGCTCTCACTGAAAATCCAACCATCTATGTTTCACTCATCCATCAGTTTTGGCAAACTGCTTCTGCAAGCACATCTGAGAATGGAGAGATGGAAATAACTGCTACCATTGATGGGAGAGTTAAGACTGTTACTGAAGCATCTATAAGGAGGCATCTCAAGTTAGAAGATTCTGATGGTATTAGTACTTTACCTAATACTAAAATTTTTGAGCAACTTGCTCTTATGGGGTATGTGTCCAATTCTGACAGATTAACTTTTCAAAAGGGACACTTTTCCCCTCAATGGAGGTTTTTGATCCATACCATCCTTCATTGTTTGAGTGCTAAGAAAACTGCTTGGGATCAATTTAGTAGCAATATAGCAACTGCTATCATTTGCTTGGCCACAAACAGAACTTTCAATTTTTCTAAATTGATTTTTGATGGTATGGTGAAAAACTTGGATAGTAAGACTAAATTTTTAATGTATCCAAGATTTATCCAAATCTTTTTGAACAGGCACCAGAGACTGCTTCTACCTCACACAAGAACTTATATTGCTCCCGCCCACACTCAAAAATGTTTTAGCAATATAAGGAGGGCTTCTAAGGGTTATACTGAGGTGGACATTCCATTGTTTCCAACAATGCTTATTTAGGGCCTAATTTTTCAGGGTGAAGGATCAACAGTCCTAGTTGAGTCCCATCACACACCCATAGGTGCTCCATCAACCTTATAACCACAACTTTCACCAACACTTAGGAGTTCTATCAAACAAGAAACTGAGGTTCCTCAGCCCAGTTCTCCTCCTCACACCAATGTAGCAGATGAGGCTGCATCCACTCGTGTGGATGTCAGACACGAAGGGGCTGCCACTACAGTTACTAGCTTAGATGCAGGACAGGGCAGTGGTAACATTGATAAGACCCCATCAATGCCTCATGATTCACCTCTCCTAAGAGGTCACACACTTGGAAGTGATGAGGGCATAATGCAACACACTGAATTGATGGATTTGGTTACAAAATTATCAGACAGAGTTGTAGCTTTAGAGATAGACTTGAAGCAGACAAAGAAAGTTTATGGTGCTTTACTTTACAAAAATTATCAGACAGGTAAAGTGGTTGGAGAAATAAGGTTACAGCTCAGAGGTCAAGAGAAAACTCTGACTTGGTTCTCTCAAATAAAAAAGGTTCAGATTCATATATTTTGGCTCAAGAGGATCCTTTCAAACATGGGAGGAAAATTGCTTAGATTGATGAAGATGAGGGGATTACTTTGGTACAAATGGGTGTTTCTACTGCTAGTATAGATTTTGCCACTGCTAATGTACCAGTTACTACTACTGGTGCAGAAATTAGTACTGCCAGCCCTGAAGTTAAAACTGCTGATGATTTTGTTGATGATATTGCTGCTAAAAGTGCTGCTAAAAGTTTAGTATACATCAGAAGGAGTGCAACAAAGACAAAAGATAAAGGTAAAGGTAAAATGGATGAATTTGAGCCAGTACAGACCAAGACAAAGTTGCAGCTAGAACAGAAAGTTTGGTTAGGATAGCAGCTATAAGATTACAAGATTCAATTAATGAAGAGAGTGACAATGGGATTGCAAGTGTACAAGAATTAGCTAGCTCTTTTAATATTGAAGAATGGGAAAACATACAAGCTAGAGTTGAAGCTGATGAAGAGATAACTGTAAGATTACAACTAGAAGAGCAAGGAGAATTAACTATTGAAGAAAGGTCAATAATGTTTGTAGAGCTAATGGACAAAAGGAAGAAGTATTTTGCTGCAAAAAGAGCTGAAGAAAAGAGAAACAAGCCACTCACACAGTATTAACAGAGGATTTGTATGACTAATTATATTAAGCACATGGGAAGTCATACACTGCAGCAGTTAAGAAGATATTCATTTAATGAGCTCAAGGCTTTGTTTGAAATAACAATGAGGAGAGTAAGCACTTTTGTTCCAATGGAGAGTGAAGATGGCAAAGCAGTTCCTGAGTTAGCAGGTGAAAGATTAAAAAGGCATGCAAAAGAAGAACTTGGTCAACAAAGTTCTAAGAAGCAAAAGCCAGATGAGCTATCACAAGAAGAGCTACAGGAATTAATGATCATAATTCCAGAAGAAGGGATGAATATTAAAGCCCTGCAAACCAAATATCCAATCATTGACTGGGAGGTTTACACCGAAGATTTAAGAATGTACTGGAAAATCATCTAGGTTGGTAATCATACAGAGGTATATCAGGTTTTTGAAGATATGCTAAATACTTTTGACATGGATGATTTAGTCAAACTATGAAGTCTGGTTCAAGAAAGGTTCAACTCAACAGAACCAATAGAAGATAAAGAAGTAGAGTTCTATGTAGAGTTGAAGAGACTGTTTAAACCTGATGCTGATGATGAGTTATGGAAGTCTCAGAAACATATTCATGATATAACATGGAGACTGTGTGATACATGTGGAGTGCATCATGTATCTATAAAGGATGGAGTGGATATCTACATGCTGGTTGAAAAGGAATATCCTTTGTCAAGAGGTGTTCTTACACAGATGTTAGTTACAAAGCTCTTGGTGGAACAAAATAATGAGATGTCCAGAGAACTTTTTAGGAAGATATTTATGCAGATTAAAAGACCAAGAAGATAAAGTGTTTGGAAGAATCCTCTCATAGAATAAGTTTTAATTCAAGAAACTTATTAATTTGGAGGTAAATTACAAGTTTAGGGGAGGATTGTTGGGAATTAAAATCATTACACTTAGTACTGCCAAGCCAAAGACTTTGTACTACTTAAGATACAACTGCCAGTACTAACTAGTTAGTACTGCTAGAAGTAAGTTAGTACTGCCAGTACTAACTTAATACTGCATGAAGATTAAAGACTGCTAAAGGGATAAAGACGTGTGAAGTGATATGTATTGACTTATTCAGAGTATATTCTATTTAGTTAGAAAGATATGTATAAGATTAGAATTTTAGAAGATTTATGTGTATAAAAGGAGATTCTAGGTTATGATGTTAAGTGTGTTTTCATAGACATTTGGTTATATGCTTCAAGGTTGTAAACCCTAGTTCTACATGAGTACTCGTATTATTGATACATAATAATTGGAGCTTTTTAGTTATTCATTGTCATGCAATTTATGTTTCATTTAATTATTCTTCTAAGTATTAAAGAGTAGATTCCGCATACTCTTTAGTATTCATAAAGTTTCTAACATAGTTGTTTTGGATTTATCTAAAGTAACTTAATCTTTACAAGCTAAGGATTAGATCTTGAGTTGGGATCAACAAACATTTATTCCAAGGTCGTTTGTTTTATTTCCTAAATTCCCAAGTGAAGTTTCATTCCAATCTAAGGATTAATATCTAGCTTTAATGGAATGATGCTTTCAATATGTTACACATCATATGAATTTTAAGGAAAAACATAGTGCTCCCACTTGATGTCAGGTGTACTCAAGAGTTATCTTAATTTAATCAAAAACCATATTGTGATTAAACTTATGATCTCAGCTCCTAGATGCATGATTTAATCCACACTTGGATTCTATTATCTTGTATACTTTATAAAGATTATTTTAAACCTTTTACACCTTTTTGATTACAACCGTCCTCCGACAAAAGGTAATCATAAAGAAAAGAGTAATAAAACTTAATTGTCATATTACAAATATAGACTCATAACCCTTATGATTACATATCATCCTCGCAAGGTAATCATTAAGGAAAGAGTTATGATCCTTAAGTCGCCATATGTCAGATTCAAGAAAACCTGTATGACAATTAGTTATATAATTAATGCGTGTAGAAAAGAAAGATTTAATCATAGTCAATTACTTGAGTAAGATTAAAAAATCTTATCATCAGTCAGGCATTAATCCATATACAATTTTGTCCTTATGAGCCTTTCTTCAAAAGAAACTCATTCTAACCTCACAGTATAACTGTTTGGTGAAAGATCAATCAAGCTCAAAATAATGATTGTTCTTTTAAGGACTGCATATTTTCATTCATAATTCTAAGATATTTATCAGATTCAAGATGTGATAATTCATCTTATTTAGTTAGCAGGTTTATTATGACCCTTTAACCCATATTCCTCAGCATTGATATTAAAATAGCACTCCATTGATAAGGTATCCTTGTGGATTTATGAATGAGAGTTACATTATACTTTGGTTTGACATTTTCATGTTAAACCTTAGTATGACATCAGCAAGTGAATTCAGAAGGTTATGTATTTTGTTCTTGAATGTCTCCAAGATTTTAGATGCTCTCACTTACTTTTGTAAGTAGAGACAATTCTCTAAATACTAAGTATTTAAGCAACAATAAATTGTTCTTATATGGGACAACAAAATGCATTTTTCAGTTCTCATCTCTCTTGCTTGTTAATAATATGCTTCATAAGATATTAACAAATTTCAAAACTTTAATCAAGACATAATGAGATTCATCCCAATCCATAAATAGATAATGTCTTGAATACCTTCTAGGTTGGAACTATATTGAGTGTATCCATGACACACGCAAAATTCTAACCTTGATCGATTTTGTATTTTTTTTGAGGTAGAGCCATTAAAGTTATCAGAAATCAAACAATATGAATATAGTTTGTTTCAACACATTAGACATACCATAATGATGTGGTATTCTATGAATATTGGAATTGTGAGACTACATCAAACTTCCATTAGATAACTTAATTTTCTTTAGGTCAAATACTTGTCAAATGGGTCAAGCCAAATTGAATACACAGTATTTTAAAACCAAGTGCATGCATAATGTTATATTCTTGAATAACAAGAACTCTATGCCCCAGTGTTTACAAGAAACCGAACCATTTCCAAGAATTCAATGTTCTATGATTGACGAAGAAAAACAAAACATGTCAATTATACATTATAAGTCTTTGAATAATTCAAGGACCTCATGTTAACTCTATGTTCATGTGTTTCAAGAAAACAGAACATGTCCAGTTATACGTTAAAAGTCTCTGAATAATTTAAGGGACATCATGTTAAGTGTTAACCAAAAGAAGACCGAACAAATCACTACTTACTTTATGTTATTAGTCATTGATAAATTCAAGAACTTTATAATTATGTCTTAGCAAGTAAACATAATTATTCTAACTAAAGTAATCATGAACAAACTGTTTGAGTCAATAGTAATTTCAAGTTAATTTCATACTTCAAAATCATCGATTATAAAATTTAAACCATAAGTTTTATTGACTAAAACAAGTAGTCAAAATATAAGTAGCTTAATAGTATATCTTTACTTTTAATGTAATTCGAGGCGAACAAACATCTTGGTGTTTAAGTCCTAGTAGATTGATTAGCATCACACCATGTGGTCAAGAGAAACCAATATCACATGATATATGTTGTTCCTTGCACACATTTAAGATTTCTCCCACTTGTGTACGGGACAACATTATCTAAGGTATACAAACAATACGACAAGCGCGTAATTGTATAAACAATATGATAGTGTCATAGAATATTACTGTAGATTTCAACTATAAAGTTTAATAAGGTGCATTGTGATTATTATTCTAACGGATTAACATTTCGTTAATCAACCACAATATGAACTTGGTTATCATATAAATAAAATGAGGCAATCTTACTAAACATGTTTTTTTGTTCATATTCGGAAATTATGAATTATTTCAAAGCAAGTTAGAAATAATATGGGCAACTATTAAAGAAATAAATCTTGTAGCTCCCACTGAATTTGACACCATTACAAGAATGTCATTTCAGTAATAAAAATGCAAAACTCCCACTGGATTTGTCAACATTGTAAGTGTTACATCACCAGTAGAAATCAAATAGCAATTTATTTACTTTTCTATTCTCTTAGAATGCCACAAGTAGCAATGTACTTAGGTATTGTGTAGAGAATATGAAATACTACTTGTGTAATTGAAGGACTAGCCATTCATGCCATTTCATTTATCTTGAGAATAATTAAGCAAGCAATCCTCCATTATCGTCTTGCATAGCCACAAGGGTATTTAGCACCTTAAGGAATAATATGAGTCTAAGAAAAATACCCAGCGGATTGCTAGTAATTCTTGCTCATATAGCGGTTTAAACTCATACATCGTGGACAAAGTTCATAGATGTCATATATTTGGTATGCTATAGACAAAATGTTCTCTAGTTACTCAAAATATTTTTATTCTTCAATATTTCAAAGCGAAAAGAAGGTAATAGAAGAAGACAAATAGCGAAATGAGTTTAATGTAATTGATAATTTTCAATTATAATCCTATCTTATTCTTGTCAACCAATGAGTATAGATAGAAGTAATGTCTCACTCTTCTTACTAGGAAAAGAGACTGTTTGTCTTTTGAAGAAAAACAAACTTTCGTTTACGAATTATGTTGCAAAACATAATTAAACAGAACATAGAAAGTTAATTTAGTTATTTCGATAATTAAATTCTTAATAGAATAAACTACCACATTAATTTACTAATTAAGACTAAATCAACTTGACCTCGCTACTTGTAACCAGAGGTCTGACCAGTGAGTAAACAATTAGGCAAAGAGGTACGCCGGTAGCGACGAGCGTTCATTGCAATTTATGCAACACTTAGATTTATGATACTTGTCACAAAACATTTGTCAGACATGAATAATGTTGAGAGCATGTTAGTAATCATCTTATGCCTCGGTCCCAGGTCTGAGCCATGTATAACCCCCCCAAAGAGACTCGAATTAAGTCGACCAAACGAGAACGTGTAAAATCGTCAAGGTCTGACCAAGTAGGGCGCGAAATTCACCATGGTTGGTAGAGGTTCCAGGTCTGACAAGAGACTCAACCAATTGCACGTGTTCGTACAGTGTGGATGGCAAAAGACTTAAAATTTTCAAAGGGGTATGCACATCAATGTGTTAAAGCGTGTAAAAGAAGCATGCAAAACAACTTTTGTATCACTGATTAAAAAACTTTAGTAATGACACGTAGTGACATGTCCATGGTTCACGGTAACTCCCAATCGAACTCACAAGAAGCGAGAAACAGGTCAGCGCGAAGCATCTTAAAAAACCTTATTCTTTAGGGACATTACGTAAAAACAACCGCCTTAAACATCTCTTAAAGTTTGTTCTAAGGGATGAGGCCAAACTTCCCATGAGTCATAGCGTCCAGTTTTTAAATCAAGAAAAACATTCAATAGTTTTTAACTTCTTATTAATTTTTCACAAAACAGTTTCCACAAACAAATGGTAGGTCACTATGAGCATGCATTAAGCGTATAAATTAATAGACAAACTTAAACATCATCTTTTTAGGACATATGGCATATTTAATTAGTGCGTAAACTATTAGACATTAAATATATCAGCATACTGAGATTTATAATACAAAAGATGAAATTAATCATACTAGTAAACCTTAAAAATCCATGTCTCATCCCCCCCCCCCCCCGCGGATGGTCTTGGTTTCCCCCATAAAAAAAATATGGGGGAAGGAAACCATAAGACCCTCACTAGTTTTCTGCTAAAGTGCCTAGATGGCCCCCAATCACCACATATTTGATTGAGTGGGTCTTTATAGCCGAATAAGACATAAATTAAAAAGGGAATCAAATACGCTAAATACACAATTAATTTTCCCTTTTATCCTAATTAACTTTTAATAGAATATCAAATCTAGATCATACAGATTTATTAATTATGCAAGAATCTAATATTATAGGCATATTTTACTATAAAACATAAAATAAAATTTCAAACGCAGCAGATCATGCAATATGTTTTAATAATCGGCATAATAAACAAAGTCCGTAAAAATTTTAGAAATTAAAACAAAACGTGGTACCCATAAACTAAAACGAGTGAGCTCCTGAATACCACTGATGGGATTTTATAATCAAAGTAACCATTAGCTTACAGTACGCATGGATGGACATAATAGCATATAGGTTAACACATAATAAGAAGTAAATAGAAAACGCGTACCTCTTAGCCAATTGATCAAGAAACAAGTAAGTGACTAAAACAATCACCTCTACGGTTGCTCACACAACACGTCGAACAAGTACGCAACAATGCTAGTCGTAACCTCACGAGCTCTAAACACCGATGGTGTATGCTTTATAACTTGAACCGAAAACCAAACAACATGTGTTTAATATTTGTTCTAGATCCGATCCAAATACCTAAGTGGTATACGTTTGAATCGAACAAAGAAACAAAAGGGAAAAACCAAAACTGACCGGCATGAGAATCGAACTAAGGTCAGTGGGATCACAATCTAACGACACAACCAATGACTACACATCCTTTGTTGTATATATGATGAACACACACAAAATAAAAGGTAACGAAACAGTATACACATGCATACGATTTGTATTACTATCTATGCATGTGCTCCTTTTACTTTTTTCGTTCATACATGCATACATGCATGATATTATACATAATACTATCATGCGAATGGTTTTCTTCTGTGTTTGGTTTCAACGTAGGGATTTTGTCGTGAGGTAGAAATTTGTGATTGGATCGAATAAATTAATTGGAGGAGGAGATGGGTATTTATATAGCCTCTAACCCTAGTTGTAGATAAACTAGGATACCCTCGTAATCCTTATCACAATACAATACTTATCTCTTGTCTCTAAAATTTATCTCAAAACCCCCTTCTAGAAGCTATATGGGTCGGCCAACAAGTGACACCCACAAGGTTCGGGTTTTGTCAATTTTAGTCCCTTCGGTTTTTATTTAACGAATATATTAATTAGTTTATAACGTCTAACGGTTAAACCAATAATCATTAAATAATTATCGTGAAGTATATTAAATCCTTAATAATAAATTAAGTATTTAATAAACGTACTCTTCGTGTCTTAACGTGTGTGCCCCCAATAGGCTCACATATTCGTAACGTACATCGTGCTATCCGACTACCATAACCCAACAGAGAGTGGCGCCACAGCTGCGCAAATTCAACACGAGCTTCGGCGGCTAACCCAACAGAGAGGACCCCCTATCCAACACAAATTATCATCAAATAGTTTTGTGGTTTGTCATAGAAGAGGAATGTTATCCCTGATCCCAGACTCTTGGTACCGTATCTACACAATATCATACCCACACAAAGTAGACGAAACATCATACCCACAAAGTAGGCGAAAACCAATCTCAAACTAAATCACAAGGAGACGATCACGCTCCATGGATGTCATACGACATGCAGTACATAAACATATAATAGCTACATAAAAGTCCATGCATAAATTAAACCACATAATCACAGTAATTAAAACAATTCAAAACATATTTTGCATCATTTCCATCCCAAAAAAACATAGTAAAATGGGACTATGAAACTCACCTGATGCTCAGCTACTTGACAAAATCTTGCACACAATCGATCCACCAATAAAAACACAAGTTACACTAGGTTAGGCTAAATTCCTAAGCCAATGTAACAATCATATGATGGACTTCTAAACCTTATACTAAGTTTATAATCCTTTAGATACATCTTCCATATCATTTTCATACTCTATATAACCTTAACCATTAACTTCCAATTTTTTAGTTTCCGGCAGAAATCTGTAGTCAATTTATGACCACAAATAAAATACTAAAACACCTAATTGATGATTTTCCTTACATCCCATAGCTCCCCAATGAGTTGTGAGCTACTGTGATATTTTAGAAAAAATAATACTAAGTGGAACTATTTTATAAAAATTCCTCATACAAAGAACTCATATAGATCAGAACGCACACCCAAAAGTTTGACGTCCTTAAACAATCTTAGAACATGTTTTAGTGTTAGACCTTCGAACTTAGTAGTACCTAGACACCTAAAATATGACCTTTGATTTTTGGCTAACCCTAATTCGAATTTTAAGTAGAGGTTTTACTCCCCGAAATCAGACCTAAATCTGACCCGAAATCACTGTTTTGACAATTTTTCTTGCGAAAATTATTTGACTAACTTCCCAACCTCAAAACCTTTCGGGGCCGGACTTTTTAGAAACTAGACTCTCTAAATTTAATTTTAGGATCAAGAAAATTGATGATGGCTATTTTTATGACCAAGTTATGATTTGTACAAGATGACAATCAAAACTCCCACTTTTAAATTCCGAAATTTACAAACCCTAAAACCCTAATTACACATGCTTAGCACCACTAATCATCCCAAAACAATTTTTAAAGATCAAAACCCTAATTTTACAGATTTTATATAAACCCTAGTCTATCATCAAAATTGTCATATGAATAATTAAAGAGAATTAAAAATAGTTAGGGTTTACTAACATACCTTAAGCATTGATCTTGATACAAAAGATCACCAACTTGATTCTTGATAAAAAAAAATATTTTTTTTCTCTCCTTGAGAAATTCGACTGGAACATCAAAAATACAAAGGGAGGAGGATTTTTGGTATTTATAGGCTTTACAATAAGGTTTAGGATAATTCCAAAATACTTTCCTAAGTGGGTTAGGACTTAATTTCTTCTTTTTTTCTCTTTTCTTTTTCCTAACCGGCAACCTTTTTTATATATATTTTTTTTATTTTATTTTTTTAATTATTATTATTTACATAATTACCCCTTAATTTTGATATTTTTATAAAAACCTTTATTTATTTTGACATCCTTTTAAAATAAAACTAGTTTTAAATGACTATAAAATAAATTCATTTCTAATTTTATTTTACTAACTTAATAAAACTAAGTTCTAATTTCTATATTTACTAAACTAACCCTTCAATTTTACTAACTACCAACACTTAAAGATATAAATACGTATACATATACATAAAATACGTACACACATAGAATTATACCATCATTTTCATTGTCACTAAAGTGTGAACAAAATAAAATGCCCATATCAACCATAAACTCAATCACAATGAGACGATCACGCTCCTTGAATTGGTAGCCAACTCACATAAGATCACATAAACACATAACTATTATAGCACATATACAAAATGGACACTTAGCCATTTCTAAAGGTATAAACTAACCTGCTCAACTCACGGTTGTCACAATATCCCCTCCTTAGGGAAATAAGATTTAACTACTAGATTCAACAATATCATCAATAAACAATCAGGAATACTTAGCTTTCATATGGTCCTCACGTTTCCACGTGAACTTAGGGCCACACTTTGAATCTCATCTAACTTTCACGATCGGAAACCCACTGCTTACAACTTCGCTTGCCCATACAAGGGTACAAATAGCAGCATAACAACTCTAAGCAAAAATAAACATCCAACTCCATGAACATCGCCCGTCTTCGAGGAAACTCGTCAAAAACCTTAAGTTGTGTAACAACGTCATTCATAACCTAACCCCGCAACTCATCAAACAAGAACTGTCTTGGAACTAAGTTATGAGTTGTTACAAAGCTCAACGTTTTTGAAGAATCGGCTCGACTTCGAGTTTATTCAAAATATAACATTAACCAAACCACATAAGAACATTTAAGGGTGCACTAAGGTCTACCAGTACACTTCTTCAGATTCGACACATGGAATGTGTCATGCACACTACTCAATACCTCGGGCAATCTCAAACTATAAGCTACAGGGCCGATCCTTTCAAGGATCTCGAATGGTCCTACATATCTCGGTGCTAACTTACCCTTCTTTCCAAAATGAACTACGCCCTTCCAAGGCGTCACCTTTAACAATACACGATCTCCCACCTCAAACTCTCATTTCTTCTAAATGCACATGCAGATTTGCATCCGTCCAATACTCCTTTAAATTTGAAACACATCAAATACACTGCTAAATTATTAAGACAATCTTAATCAATAGGCCATAGGACCGATACCTTTAATGATCTCAAATGGTCCCACATATCTTGGTGCTAACATTTTTTTTTCTAAAATGCACTACATCTTTCCAAGATGACACTTCCAACATCACTTTATCACCAACTTCAACTCTAAATGTTTATCGCATACTGCCATATAGGATCATTTGGCAATCTCTAGCCTCTTTGAGCTTTTCTTTAATCAATATCACTTTATTTGTTGTCTCTTGTACCAATTCTGGTCTAATCGACTGAATTTCTCCAATTTCAACCCAAAGAACATGTGACATACACTTCCTTCCATACCACGCTTCAAATAGGGCACATCAAACACCCGAATGATAACTATTATTATAGAAAACTCTGTTAAGGGTAGATGAGTATCCTAATTACCACCAACAAAAATCAATCAGCACATCTCACCAAACAGATCCTTCAATGTCTGAATGGTACGATCACTTTGTCTGTCCGTTTGAGGTGATAGAGTCGTAAGCATGATAAAGCGAGTTCCCAACTTCTGCAATGTCTACCAAAGCCGCGAAGTAAATCTTCCACCACGATCTGAGATGATCGACACATGCACTCCATGCCTTGTTACTATCTCATTAGTGTAAAGTCTCGCCAAATTCTCCATTTTAAAATCTTCACGTACTACCATGTAATGGGCATACCTTAGTCAGTCTATCGACTATTACCCAATTCGTATCATACCCACTATTCGTCTTAGGTAACTTGGTGATAAAATCCATAGTGATCTTATCCCACTTCCATTTGGGTATCTTGGGTTGTTGCAATAAACCCGAAGGCCTTTGATGCTCAGCCTTCACCTTAGAAATAGTTAAGCATTTGCTAACATACGTAGCAATATCATTCTTCACACATGGCCACCATACATATCTCTAAGGTCATAGTACGTCTTATCCGTTCTCGGATATACCAAATACCTCGATGCATGAGCCCTCGTCTATAATTAATTTCATTACACCACTAAATGGAATCCTATAATAAACTTCTACCTCCATCTTCCTTCCTTTTCTTATTATTTGGTCCAATGGCCACGCAGCATTTCTGTTGTCACTTCTCGTACTTGGACACCTGTAAAACCTGGATCTACGCAATATCTTGACCTTACACTTGACTAATGTCATGGGGGGACCAATGCGCGTACTTGTCTTGGTTTCACTATCTCCTTTATACTTAACGCATCAGCTACTACATTCGCCTTTCTCGGATGGTAGCAAATCTCACACTCATAGTCACTAAATAATTCAATCCACCTCCTTTAACGCATATTCAACTCCTTATGTTTTAATATGTGTGGAAGACTCTTATGATCCATATAGATGACACTCTTCGTTCCGTATAAATAACGCCTCCAAGTCTTAAGAGCAAACACTACTTCTCCTAATTCTAGGTCGTGTGTTGTAAAACTCTTCTCATGGATATTTAATTTTCGTGATGCATAGGCGATTACCTTGCCTTTTTGCATGAGTACACAACCTAATCCTTGATTTGACGCGTCGCAGTAAACTACAAACTCTTTGGATCCATCAGGCAATGACAATATTGGTGCATCCCATAAATTCTCCTTCAACGTCTGAAAAGCTTCCTCTTGTTCCTTGGCCCACTCATACTTCCGAATCTTTTGCGTCAGTGAAACAAGGGGTTTAGCAACCTTAGCAGAATTCGCGATGAAACGTCGATAGTAACCTGCCAATCCTAAGAATAATCATATCTTGGATGGCGTCTTAGATACTTTTTAATTCTTCATTGCTTCTCTCTTACTAGAGTCCACGTAAAAATCATTGCTGTTAACCACATGTCTGAGAAACGCACTTCTTGTAGCCAAAATTCATACTTGGAAAGCTAGGCAAACAACTTTTCCTTCTTCTTGAATAACACAGGTGCTCCCCACAAAGAGTGACTTGATCAAATAAAACGCATATCAAACGAATCCTAAGGGTTACGAACTATCGAATAGGATAGCAAACGAATATCGAATCAAAGCCTAGAAAACATCTAAGGGATTTCACATATGGAAATAGATGCAGATCAAATGTCATAAGAATCCTTAAAAGGAAAGATAGAATATATGTACCGATAGAAAACGCAAACGAAAGAATCAACAAGCGTACCACGACAAAATAAACACATAACGAATAACATTACGTATACAAGATTGAAACAATACGTATCAAGATTGATAAATGAAAATATAGGATTCTTATACCAATAACCGACTTTACTCGAAAGAATAAACTAAGTAATGTTTTTATAAAAATCAATTTAAAGAAAGTCGTTTTAATTATAAAAAAATCATCTTAAATATAATCTTTATAAAAATCATTTTAATCATGGTTGTCATAAAATCCAGAGACAGATATTTAACAATGTATCGCATCTTACCCATATAAATTACTTTAAACATCCTTTTTATAATTATAAAATTTAACAAAAACAAACATATATATATATATATAAATATTATCATATCTTATTCATAAATATTATCTAAAAGAAAAGAATAGTTTTGTCAGTCAACTAATTATCATATTGTTTCAAAATTTATTGTAAACATAGTTTCTAAAAAAAACAATGAAGAGACATTTACATAAAAGTGTTGTATTCATAGAATTATTTCAAAATAGTTTTTCCCAAACACCATCAAGATATACTTCAAAAGGTTTTCATAATATAAAATATGTTACTTAAACAAGGACATAGTAATACCAAAAGATATTGTAAAATAACGTAAAGACTCTAACACAATTTTATTGTTTGAAAGCGAAAGAAAGTACCAGGAACCATATAGTCAGAATAACAGTGAAGCGAACATGCACAAGAGAAATTTATACAAAGACATTACGAACCAAAAGAAGAACGTAAAGACTAATCCGTACTTACGATCAAAAGAAGAACCATAGAAAAACGTCAGTACTAACATGCCGCAACATGTTACGAAAACCAAAGGATATAATAAGAACGGAGTCATGATTCACACTAATATGTTAGGAACAATTAACGCTTAAAAGAAAATTTTGATACTCATACGAGTAATCAATACAACGAAAGAACCAATGGAACGTACCAATATCCAAAGAAGCAGACCCGAACAACCAATATTCATCAAGACGCCGAATAGAAAAGTTAGATCATCCATACCGTCATGGTTCAAACAAGGAATGCTAAAATGAGGGTTATATATCCGAGCGAATAATCCAGCAGACGAATAAACTCAATAATCGTAATAATAGCATTAACGGGTATCCGGGGTATCCGCAAGCGATAGATAGAAGGAAAACTTACTAACTTCATAACTATTCATACTACAACCGCACATAATATAACATCTTACACTACCAACTAACAAGCAAAAACCGATCAATGCAATCATGGTCACAAGTCTACGTGTGTGATGCCTTTATAATTATGTTGGCCACCATAATTATAATTGCATCCTTTCACTCGTGTACTTACTTCCAAGACTACACATCTTGATGATAACGCACATATAAGCACATATACCACATTGCACATCTTAAACCACTCTAATATAACACAGAAAGGATGCTCCATCAAAGAAATACTTACTTATATAAAGATAAAATCGAGACGACATAAAGGAAAGAAAGTCTCGCAGCGCCTCCAAAATACAAAATATCCGAAAGAAATAATCAATAGCATCGTGACGAGGTAAGAGACAGAATAAACTTATGCTGGGCCTCGTTTAGGTTTGACTTTGCCTTTGCAAGAGTCACCCAACTCAGCGGGTCCATGCTAACTACGAGCATTCGACAAGCGATCAATTACCCTATCTCCTTTAGCTCCATAAGAGGCTCCTTCCCAATTGGCTCCTCTTTTGGATCTCTATAGCACTTAAGTCCAATTAGGAAAATGGTTCCCCAACGAAACTTCTTACGGATAAGGGATACATAGCTATAAATAGTAAGGAATTAATATGTACCATATTAGATAATAGTAGACAAAATAGCTAAATAAAAGTAAGACAAAATAAGATAATAAAAGCTATATAATTAGGGAAAAGTATAACAGTTATAATACTAAACACTTAGGCCTTAAAATGCATCTATATGAAGGACTCCTAGGTTATAGTCTAGGCTCAACCACCTACTTCTCTATAAACCTAGCTCTGATACCAATCTGTCACACCCCGCCAAGGCAAAAACACGAGGCGTAACTTCATGGATATCATCACAACACAATGGTGTCAACAATAGAGAATCACTATATGCATAATTAATATAAAAGACACGATATGTCATGACAATACCGAAAACAAAGAAATCTTGCATAAATGAAAAAGGGTCTCATTAATACATAGACTTAACATGCCTCACAAACCTAAGAAATCAAACAGCATTCAGGAAGAATCCAATAAACAAGTACGATATGAAGAACAAAAGATAGACTCCATATGAAATCCTAAGATCTCTCTAGCCTCTTTTAGCTTCAAAACCCTCAACATGCTCACCTAAAAATGAGGCTTAAAAACGTCAACACAACGGTTGGTGAGAGTCATAGGTTTACAACACATAATTCAAGCTTTAAATAAATTACTGTGATTATGAACATGGCAGGACAATTAAGCTAGCTAATATACATGCTAACATGCATTCAACTAACAATCACCATTGGGACGGAACGTGTCCACCGATCCAAACCATAAAATTCATCATATAGTCATGAAGAGGAATGTTATCCCCGATCCTAGACTCTTGGTACCGTATCTACACAATAGCATACCCACACAAAGTAGGCGAAACCTCATACTCACAAAGTAGGCAAAAACCAATCTCAAACTAAATCACAAGGAGACGATCACGCTTCATAGATGTCATACGACATGCAGCACATAAACATATAATAGCTACATAAAAGTCCATGCATCAATTAAACCACATAATCATGGTAATTAAACTAATTCAAAACATATTTTACATCATTTTCATCCCAGAAAACATAGTAAAATGGGACTATGAAACTCACCTGATGCCCAGCTACTTGACAAAAATCTTGCACACAATCTAAACACAATAAAAACACAAGTTACACTCGGTTAGGCTAATGCCCAAGCCAATGTAACAATCATATGATGGACTTCTAAACCTTATACTAAGTTTATAATCCTTTAAATACATCTCTCAAATCATTTTCATACCCTATATAACCTTAACCATTAACTTCCAACTTTTTAGTTTCCGGCAAAAATTTGTAGTCACTTTATGACCACAAATAAAATACTAAGACACCTAATTGATGGTTCTTCTTACATCCCATATCTCCCCAATGAGTTGTGAGCTATTGTGATTTTTTAGAAAAAATAATACTAAGTGAAACTATTTTATAAAAATTCATCATTACAAAGTACTCAGATTCGGATCTGAACGCACACCAAAAAGTTTGACGTCCTTAAAAATACTTAGAAAATGTTTTAGTGTTATCCCTTCGACCTGGAGTTACTAGACACCTAAAATATGACCCATGATTTTTGGATAACCCTAATTCGAATATTAAGTAGGGGTTTTACTCCCCGAAATCAGACCCAAATCTGACCTGAAATCACTGTTTTGACAATTTTTCTTGCGAAAATTATTTGACTAACTTTCCGACCTCAAAACCTTTCGGGGCTGGACTTTTTGGAAACTAGACTCTATGAATTTAATTTTAGGCTCAAGAAAATTGATGATGGCTATTTTTATGACCAAGTTATGATTTGTACAAGATGACCTTTCAAAACTGCCAGCTTTTAAATTCCGAATTCACAAACCCTAAAACCCTAATTACACATGCTTAGCACCATTAATCATCCCAAAAATGATTTTTAAAGATCAAAACTCTAATTTTACAGATTGTATATAAACCCTAGTCCATCATCAAAATTGTTATATGAATAATTAAAGAGAATTAAAAATAGTTAGGGTTTACTAACATACCTTAAGCATTGATCTTGATACACAAGATCACCAACTTGATTCTTGAAAAAAAAAAAATTCTCTCCTTGAGAAATTCGACTGGAACATCAAAAATACAAGGGGAGGAGGGTTTTTGGTATTTATAGGCTTTACAATAAGGTTTAGGATAATCCCAAAATACTTTCC
Organism: Tanacetum coccineum; assembly: GCA_026074375.1. Taxonomy (NCBI): domain Eukaryota; kingdom Viridiplantae; phylum Streptophyta; class Magnoliopsida; order Asterales; family Asteraceae; genus Tanacetum; species Tanacetum coccineum. The sequence goes on from BQNB010033556.1 coordinate 20,697, forward strand.
TAACTAGATTATGACTCAAATTCCTTTTTTTCTCTTTTCTTTTTCCTAACCGGCTCCCCTTTTTATATATATATTATTTTTTTTAATTATTATTATTTACATAAGTACCCCTTAATTTTGATATTTTTATAAAAACCTTTATTTATTTTGACATCCTTTTAAAATAAAACTAGTTTTAAATGACTATATAATAAATTCATTTCTAATTTTATTTTACTAACTTAATAAAACTAAGTTCTAATTTCTATATTTACAAAACTAACCCTTCAATTTTACTAACTACCAACACTTAAAGATATAAATACGTATACATATACATAAAATACGTACACACATAGAATTATACCATCATTTTCATTGTCACTAAAATGTGAACAAAATGAAATGCCCATAAAAACCATAAATTAAATCATAATGTGATTCTCTCGCTACGGGATTGATAACCAAATCATATAAGAAACACATAAAACTATATTATTATAGCACATAATGATGTTCAAGTCAATACTAATGGTTTGACTAACCCGCTCAAGTCACGGTTGTCACGCTTACCCTAAGTGCGGCGTACTTCATAGCGGGTTAAATGCAATTGAATTAAATGACCAAGACGGCAGATGCAACAAATTTATATGCGCGGTGCAGCTTCTCCTGCAGTCACTCAAAAATCATTATGATGGCAATTATTGATGCAACTCTTGGCTTGCCATTTCCCACAACTGAAAACCCAACCTCACCTATAAATTGAGCACGGAATGTGGGTGCTATAAAAACACACCCTCTTATTCTCATTCCACTTCATCCTATTGATCAAGACATAGTTAGGAAAATTTGTTCTGGGTGGGGAATTGTTTGAAGAATACTCTTGTTTTCAATCTCATTTCCATGAGGGTTGGTTTATATTTTAATCGAGAAGAAAAAATACTATTTGATAATCAGGAAGTTTGTGCTAAGGGGTTTTTGTTATTGTCGAATTTACAAGTTGTTATAATATCCGTTCGAAGGAAGATTCTTGTAAGTAGTGAACTATTTGCTATTGAGTTTATTATAAACACGTTTCCTACTTTTATATTATGAATTCTGAACTGATCATGTTTATTATGTGTTTTGAATCTATAAATATCACTAAATAAATTGCCTCTTTTGATGTTTATGTTTGGTGCTTACGCCATGTTGGTGAAGTTTAGTTTCTTGTACAAACCTATGGTAATTTAAACATTTCATGACTGCGCGTATGAGTGACTTCCGTTTACTATCTATTTTACTAAACTGATCGTTTATGCTTTTTATTTTTTTTAAGTGTAAAAACAATCTTATCTATAAAAATCTTCATGAGATGACTTTGTCGCGTTTATCTATGCTGTGATCATATTGTTTTACTAAAACGACTAATGTTTTCGCTTTTTGATTGCTTGAGGGCATGACAATAAAGCTAAGTATGGTTGGGATTTTAAATGCTCCAAATATACATAAAATATCCTCGGAAATTTGTGAAATATATCGTTAATTGCATGAAAATATTGCCAAGCTTGGGTTGCTTTGTTGTGCAAATAATTGTTTCAGGACAAAGAATGACGAAAAGGACTAAATGTGCAAAGATATTCCGTTAAATGTACTAATGGTCGTTAAAAGAAGAATCTAGAAGAGAATCTAATGAAGAATTAATGGACCGAGGTTCAATAGTGCGGCAGGCACTTACCGAAGTGTGGCGCACTTACACTAAGTGCGGCGTACTTCATGGCGAGTTAAATGCAATTTAATTAAACACCAAGTAAGGCGCACAATTTTTATTGTACGGAGCACTTCTCCTGCAGTTACTCAAAAATCATTATGATGGCAATTATTGATGCAACTCTTGGCTTGCCATTTCCCACAACTGAAGTCTCAACCTCACCTATAAATTGAGCATGAATTTTGTGTTAAAAACACACCTCTCAATCTCATCCCACTTCATCTTTGATCAAGAATAGTTAGGAAATTTGTTCTAGTGGAATTGTTGAAGAATCACCTTGTTCTTCATCACATTTCGGGTTATAATTGAAGGAAGATACTATTTGATCTCAGAAGTTTGTGCTAAGGGGTTGTTATAGTCGTTATAGTTGAATTTACAAGTTGTTATAATATCCGTTCGAAAGAAGATTCTTGTAAGCAGTGAAATATTTGCTATTGAGTTTGGTATAAACACGTTTCCCTACTTTTATATTATGAATTCTAAATTGATCATGTTTATTATGTGTTTTTAATCTATGAATATGGAGTAGTTAAACATGTTTGGAGATCATGAGGGTACTATGGATCTAACTTGGATAAACTAATAAATTTGGAAAATATTAATATGAACTTGATGTTTTTACACTCAGATCTTTTAATCATCATTTGATCATCATACTAATCTGGATATAGGTCGAAAGACTCCGACTATGTATGCTTGATTTCCAAGTTGTTTTGTCTTTGACAAACTAGAATTTTAGCCCTTGTGAGGATTTGCCTAACAAATATGATCATTAACCGAGGATAAAAGGTTAAACGTTTAACCTCGTGTCTTGAACTTTGGGATAAGAAAGTTCATATCCTATTTCCAAACAGAATCAAACTCAAGTATTTTTGTATCAAAGTAAAGGCCGAAAGAATTTTTGATTATAATAAATAGACAATCATTTTAGTAAACTAACCATTTCTTTTGATTATACTTTAATTCTTGAACCCATTATCAATCCAAGTTTTTCTATATTTGTTCTCATTCCCTAAAACAAACATCATTTTATATCTTGAAATACCTTGAAATCTTTAGATCGTGACAGTCTATAAGATTCACACTTTTCGTAATACAATCGACCTTTTTAGAATAACCAATCCTAAGGAATGACCTGGTCTTACCCTTAACCCATACTATAAATGGGGGTCTATACTTTACCTGTGTGTTAGTTGGAAATCGGATAAAACTATAACTATAAATTTAAAGCTTTTATAACACATCAAACTTTTTGGCGCCGCTGCCGGGGATTGAAATCATTCTTGAAATTGTCATTATTGTGTTACAAACCAAATTTTCAAAAATCATCGTACAGTTTTCTGGCAAACTGAACCAATTTTCTTCAGAAAGTGTGCCGTACAACACCATTGTGCGTCGGTTTTTCCGCAATTACAGAAAGTACGTCGTACTTATACCAAGTACGCCGCACTTCCTGCATTTTTCACAAACAAAACAGTTTTTAAAAAGAGAAGAGGAACATCAACATCAATACCAAAACCCCATAAACTGTAATTGAAAATTTGGAAATGAGGAATTTATTCCTAATATTCGTAATTGTAAAAATCTTGTATATTCGTAATTTGAACATTAAAATAAGAAAAATTAAAAAAAACTATTTAACATCTTATTTGTTTGAAATTCTAAATGTCTACAAGTATTTATTGATTTCTAAGTGTTGCTTATTTAACTTTGACTACCTACGAAATGGAAATAAGAACGAAAACTTTAAAAAAATCAAAAATTATATGATACTTGATATGTTTAAAAACCTGATGCTTGCTATATTTTACAAATCTTATAAAAATAAGAAATATAAAAATACTAAAATTAAAACTTTTAAAAATTTAAAAACTGAAAATTTTGAAAGTATGGCGCACTTACATCAAAGTGCGCCGGTTTTTCTGAAAAATCACAAATGATTTGAAAAAACTCAGAAAGTACGCCGCACTTTTTCTAAAGTGCGCCGCACTTACCTTTCTGGAACCAAACAGGATGCTTGTTTCTTCATTTTTATACGAAAATTGCTTGAAATAAAAATGTTATATGTTTGTTGATAATATGTAAATGTAAGAAGCTATTATTATTTATTTTAACTAACCCACTAATGGTTGTTTTAATGTTATCTTATTTTATAAGAGTTATGGATCCCAATTTCGTGGTCTTGGAAAAAATTTGCTTAGGAAGAAAACGTTGTTGAAGTCTCGAGTGACAGATGAAGGATCTGAAGACTGGATTCTCCTGAGTATCAAGGGACCTGCTAACAGTGGAGGAAGATTGGAAACAATAAAGCTATGGTTTTACACAAGATTGTAGATACGAGAAAATAGTGATTAGATTCGTGGCACCTTGTTTTGTCAATGGGATGGAAGCATATGATGGGGAGATTAATCTTGGAGTGGAAGAGAACATGATCTCGAACGAATATGAAGTAAAATTATGCCTGGAACATGAGGTTAAAAGAGGAAACAAAATAGTTAAGAAAGAGCTCATTGTTGCACTAAGAGGTGAGATCTATTTTGTGAAGTTCATTATCAACCCAGAAGAAGATGATGTTGAACCTGGGGTGATTTTCGGAAGATCACTCTACGTATGACCAAGCAATTTCTAATATTCGAAGCTGGGGGGGGAAAACTAATCACGATATACCCTGATATTGATCCGTTTTTGGAAGATACTGAAGAAGAAGATAAAAGCATGGATGATTGGGACCAATTGCTTGATTTTAACTTAGATGATATACCACTGTTGGGTGGAGAAGAACTTCCGCCGTTTGTATGCAAAATAGGGAAAAGTAGCCGTAATAAGAAGAGGGCAATGGAGAATCTTAACCTGTTTTATCAAGATATAGGAACATCTTCATTCACCTGGGAGACATTTGATCAGGAACGAAGCAGCAAAGAAGCATTGGCACTTAGAATTAGCCAAAAGTATGCTTTATAAGAAGAAGTTAGGTCAGTCCTTAAAACAATGGTTTTCACGACAAATTACAAGAAAGTGCCTCGATAAAGTTTTGGATAGACAACAAAGTGGAAATTAGATGGAATGATTCGTGAAAGAAGAGAAGAAAGCGATAAAAAAGGTTATGGTGAGGCATTGAAAGGAAAAAGACGACCCCAGAGCATTATTTTTCCCATTGGATTGGAGGGCAGTTAACAAAAATCGCTTTGGTGATACTGTGGTCGGAAGTATCAATACCTTGTCTTATCCGAATTTATGAGCAGTTAGTAGAGATGATATGATGAAGGTCGACAGAGGATTCACAATGATTATATCATACCCATCAGGCCAGAAGAAGGTATGGGAATACTCACGAATGTTCTTTGTCAGGTGAAGGTCACCACCTTAATTGCTAAGTTTCTGATCTTGGATATACCAATCGACCATGATGCACCAATAGTAGTTGGTCAGGGATTGTTGCGTACGATTGGTGGCATAGTCAATACTCCAGAGAGACTTTTCTCAACTTTTGATGGATTTTGTGATCAAACCTTCCGTGCTGCAAGATCCAATGTTATGAGAAACGCAGAAAGCGATAGCGATGACAAGGAAGAGTATGAGATAAAAAGAAATAAGTTTGGAGCACCGATATATGGTCCGAAACCTGCACCATATTTGAATTGTAACGATCCAGCTGATCGATCGTTAGCTCTACAAACAGAAACTAACCCATTCTGGAAGATTAGTGTTTGGAAGAAGGCCGTTAGTTTCCTTGGTTTATTACCCGTACCATTAAAACAAGTTAACTGGAAACCTGATTACAAGGGTTGTTATACTAAAGAAGATGAAGCAACAAGACAGTGACGTACTGAGATAAGGTTGACTGATCCATATGGAAATATTTATATTCAAGGATTCACAACCAAGAAAACAGACCAGAAGTTGTCAACATATCATAAGTTGAGTGACATTATGTCACCCAATTGGTTTATGAAGGGAAGAGTTAGACCAAGTTGGAATAAAGGAGGGAATTTATGTACTCCTAAACTATTTTACTTTTTTGTTGAGTCGAAAATAAAATCATTTTGTATATATTCTAAAGGGATTTACATCTTGATGTACGGAACATTAGTCCGATCTATGATAAATATTAAGTCAGTATGATGGATTGAAAATTTATGTTATCATTATGTTTAAATTATGAGTGTGCAAAGCAAGTTTGTGTAATCTATATATAAAAAATATAATTTCTAAAAAAGGGAAAAGTACGCTGCACTTCTAGGAAGTGCGCCGCACTTTATGGCGGTTTTCTTATATAAAACTTACAAAACACGATTTAACTCATTATAAAAACTCACACATTAACACAAAGCGCGGGTTTCTCACAAAAACAAAGAAAATTTCAAAAAAGATCAACCATCAAGTTCTTGATCATGCCTATGTATGTTAATATCATTCCTAACTTGTTTTTTTGTCTATTTATTCATTTTCATTGTTCCTAGTAGGGTTATTTATAGTTAGATTAAGGAAAATCAAATTCATGGTAGATATGAATAATTAACCCATTGAATTATGATATTTGGAATTACTTATCAAACTGCTTGCTTAATATTGCCTAGATCTTAAAATTACTGTTTCCGATATTGATGAATTTATCTTTAAACATAAATTGTTGGTAAATCAATAAATAAGCAATTGTTTTAGAACCAGTCTAGAAAGTACGCTTTTTTAGGCATAAACCGCGCACTTTGTCAAATTCCAGGAATGTGCGTTCGCATCTTCATGGAGTACGCTGCACATTTTACACCAGAATGTCCAGAATGTTTGCAAAACCTTGACCATTTATACTAAATCAATTCTAACATAACTATACATTGTATTATTGATTGTTTTTTAAGGGTAGAGTAATTCTGAGATCCGCAGACGGGTTGATGTCGAGAGTTGTTATTCCTAGACCTTCGAGTAGCATCATTGTTAGGACTTTGTATGATAGGATGGGTAGTATGGAGATACGTCAGGAGGCTATAGAGAGAATGAACTATAGGCAGTCATATCAATGGGACAGGTATCAGGGAGTGTTTGAACATATGGCTGGAGTTTTACTGTTGTTCCATTGTAGAAGAGCTACAACCCACCTTGGTTTTATTGCTCAACCGCAGTCATGATCAGTATTATCAGCAGTACCCACCTCAGCCACCGTAGTATCCACCGTAGTATCAGCAGCAGCAGGATGATGATGAGTAGTGTCGAGATGAAACAAGATGGTTGTGTGACCGCATGTTTTGGGTCACGTGTTTTTTAAACAACTTTCTTAAAAATATTATTATTATTACCACTATGGTGTGTAAAATGCCTCTGTTGGCATTTAAAACAATATTATCGTACTTTCTACTAGTAATTGATTAGGATTATTATTATTACTATTTGTGTGTGCTATATTTAATTTTGTAACAGGAAAAAAAAAGGGTGCGAGACGAAAATGACGAAAAGCAAAAGATTAAAATAATTCTTCATAAGTAAAGTATTATTTTACTTTTTCATTTTATCTTTCTCTATAATATTTTCACATTGGGAAAGTTATATTAAGTGTAGGAGGGGAGATAAACTAAAAAAGTTAAATAAAGTTAAATAGTATATTTGAAAAATAACATTTTTATGATCACATACAAGCAATCTGACTCTGGATTGATAACATTACTAGCATAATTATACTACCCAAAATTAAAAATTGCGAGGATCAAATCTTAAGAATTCGGGTATCCATCTTTGATACCTAAGATGATTTTTATCTTTAGCTTTCTAGAGTTAAGGTTTGAATGCGACTGCAAGTGTCTCATCCGACGTTATGGCTGTGTATTTATAGTTTGTCGCCTTTTCTGGAGCATTGGTATCGATTTAAAATTGCATGAGTGTGCCGGTGATTTGTTAATTCTAGAACTTGTGCTTGAAATCTTTATGAGACCGCAGTAGGAACACGTTCGCATGTTATAAACATTATACCGATTAAGAGGTGATAAAAATATAAATATAAGTAACCAATAACTTTGTTCAAAAAGCTTTTTAATTAAATTATCTGAAATTTTATCCGTACGAATTGAATAGCATAAATGCCAGCTATTACTGTTAAAATAAAGTGCGAAGGTTGCAAACTTCTAAGTTCGTTTGATATAGTGTGCTTATCCTAAGTATGGGGAAAGCAAGTTTCCCCCAAATTAAAGTGAAAGAAGGCAAAAATAAGCCCAAAAAAAGGAGGTAAAAAAGTGATGAAGTGAATGAATAGTTGGTGACATTACGGATAAGGTGGATTATGATTTTATTATAAACCTTTTCAACAAATATAAAAAATAATAAATATCACTAAATAAATTACCTCTTTTGATGTTTATGTTTGGTGCTTACGCCATGTGGGTGAAGTTTAATTTCTTGTACAAGCTTATGGTAATTTGAACATTTCATGACTCGCGCCCGTATTGGTGACACTTCCGGTTCGTACTACTCGTGTGTATTTGTAACTAAGAGTATCACGTGAGCGGAGCTGTGTGTGTCTAATCTTTCGTATTCTTATCTATACTACATTCGTGAGTGCGCATTTGAGTTTTAGCGTAGTGTATTCGTTCGCTCTATGTCCGATGTATAAGTGTATTGTCTGTCGCTGGAGTGTTACTAGTAGTGTCATGTAATCTCGCGTGTGTCTTTCCGCTGTTGATTGCTTTGAGGGCAAGCAATAAGTATGTAGGGGGGATTTTATATACGCTCCAAATATACATACAAATATCCTCGAAATTATGTGAAATATATACGTCTAACGCATGGAAATAATTGCAAAGCTTAGTTTATGTTGTGTAATTTTTGTTTCAGGGACAAGAATGACAGAAAAGGACTAAATGATGCAAAGAATTATGTTACCTGCACTAACGGTCGTTAAAAGAAGAATCTAATGAAGAATTAATGAACAAGGCCAAAGTGCAGCGCACTTACCCTAAGTGCGGCATACTTCATAGCGGGTTAAATGCAATTGAATTAAATGACCAAGTACGGCGCACAATTTATATTGCGCGGTGCGCTTCTCCTGCAGTTACTCAAAAATCATTATGATAGTGATTATTGATGTAACTCTTGGCTTGCCATTTCCCACAACTGAAGTCCCAACCTCACCTATAAATTGAACACGAATTTGGTGCTAAAAACACACCTCTTATTCTCATTCCACTTCATCTTTGATCAAGAATAGTTAGGAAATTTGTTCTGGTGGAATTGTTGAAGAATCACCTTGTTCTTCATCACATTTCGGGTTATAATCGAAGAAAGATACTATTTGATCTCAAAAGTTTGTGCTAAGGGGTTGTTATAGTCGAATTTACAAGTTGTTATAATATCCGTTCGAAGGAAGATTCTTGTAAGCAGTGAACTATTTGCTATTGAGTTTATTATAAACACGTTTCCCTACTTTTATATTATGAATTCTGAACTGATCATGTTTATTATGTGTTTTGAATCTATAAATATCACTAAATAAATTGCCTATTTTGATGTTTATGTTTGGTGCTTACGCCATGTGGGTAAAGTTTAGTTTCTTGTACAAGCTTATGGTAATTTAAACATTTCATGACTGCGGGTATGAGTGACTTCCGTTTACTATCTAATTTACTAAAATAAAATGTTTTCACTTTTGATTGCTTGAGGGCAAGCAATAAGCTAAGTATGGTGGGATTTTATAACGCTCCAAATATACATAAAATATCCCTCGGAAATATGTGAAATATATACGTTAACGCATGAAATATTGCAAAGCTTGGTTGTTTGTTGTGCAATAATTGTTTCAGGACCAAGAATGACGAAAAGGACTAAATGTGCAAAGATATTCCGTTACATGCACTAACGGTCGTTAAAAGAAGAATCTAGAAAAGAATCTAATGAAGAATTAATGAACGAGGTCAAAGTGCGGCGCACTTACCCTAAGTGTGGCGCACTTACCCTAAGGGCGGCGTACTTCATAGCGGGTTAAATGCAATTGAATTAAATGACCAAGTACGGCGCACAATTTATATTGTGCGACGCACTTCTCGTGCAGTTACTCAAAAATCATTATGATGGCAATTATTGATGCAACTATTGGCTTGCCATTTCCCACAACTGAAGTCCCAACCTCACCTATAAATTGAGCATGAATTTGGTGTTAAAAACACACCTCTCAATCTCATCCCACTTCATCTTTGATCAAGAATAGTTAGGAAATTTGTTCTAGTGGAATTGTTGAAGAATCACCTTGTTCTTCATCACATTCCGGGTTATAATTGAAGGAAGATACTATTTGATCTCAGAAGTTTATGCTAAGGGGTTGTTATAGTCGTTATAGTTGAATTTACAAGTTGTTATAATATCCGTTCGAAGGAAGATTCTTGTAAGCAGTGAAATATTTGCTATTGAGTTTGGTATAAACACGTTTCCCTACTTTTATATTATGAATTCTGAATTAATCATGTTTATTATGTGTTTTTAATCTATGAATATGGAGTATTTAACATGTTTGGGGATCATGAGGGTACTATGGATCTAACTTGGATAAACTAATAAATTTGGAAAATATTAATATGAACTTGATGTTTTTACACTCGGATCTTTTAATCATCATTTGATCATCAAACTAATCCGGATATAGGTCGAAAGACTCCGACTATGTATGCTTGATTTCCAAGTTGTTTGTCTTTGACAACTAGATTTTAGCCTTGTGAGGATTTGCTAACAAAATGATCATTAACCGAGGATAAAAAGGTTTAACGCTTAACCTCGTGTCTAAGTTCATATTCCTATTTTCCAAACATGAATCGAACTCAAAGCATTTTTGTAATCAAAAGTAAAGGCCGAAAGGATTTTTGATTATAATAAATAGACAATCATTTTAGTAAACTAACCATTTCTTTTGATTATACTTTAATTCTTGAACCCATTATCAATCCAAGTTTTTCTATATTTGTTCTCATTCCCTAAAACAAACATCATTTTATATCTTGAAATACCTTGAAATCTTTAGATCGTGACAGTCTATAAGATTCACACTTTTCGTAATACAATCGACCTTTTTAGAATAACCAATCCTGAGGAATGACCTGGTCTTACCCTTAACCCATACTATAAACGGGGGTCTATACTTTACCTGTGTGTTAGTTGGAAATCGGATAAAACTAGAACTATAAATTTAAAGCTTTTATAACACATCAAACTTTTTGGCGCCGCTGCCGGGGATTGAAATCATTCTTGAAATTGTCATTATTGTGTTACAAACAAAATTTGCAAAAATCATCGTACACTTTTCTGGCAAACGAAAAAAAATAAAAAAAAAAAGAAACGAGGGTAAAAATGCAAAAAAAAAAAAAAAAAAAAAAAAAAACACAATTTATTTCTTCAGAAAGTGCGCCGCACATACCCATTGTGCGTTGGTTTTTCTGCAATTACAGAAAGTACGCCGTACTTATACCAAGTACGCCGCACTTCCTGCATTTTTCACAAACAAAACAGTTTTTAAAAAGAGAAGAGGAACATCAACATCAATACCAAAACCCCAAAACCCCATAAACTGTAATTGACAATTTGGAAATGAGGAATTTATTCCTAATATTCGTAATTGTAAAAATCTTGTATATTCGTAATTTGAACATTAAAATAAGAAAAATAAAAAAGAACTATTTAACATCTTATTTGTTTGAAATTCTAAATGTCTACAAGTATTTATTGATTGCTAAGTGTTGCTTATTTAACTTTGGCTACCTGCAAAATGGAAATAAAAACGAAAACTTTAAAAAAATTAAAAATTATATGATACTTGATATGTTTAAAAACCTGATATTTGCTATGTTTTACAAATATTATAAAAATAAGAAATATAAAAACACTAAAATTAAAACTTTTAAAAATTTAAAAACTGAAAATTTTGAAAGTACGGCGCACTTACATCAAAGTGCGCCGGTTTTTCTGAAAAATCACAAATGATTTGAAAAAACTCAGAAAGTACGCCGCACTTTTTCTAAAGTGCGCCGCACTTACCTTTCTGGAACCAAACAGGATGCTTGTTTCTTCATTTTTATACGAAAATTGCTTGAAATAAAAATGTTATATGTTGATAATATGTAAATGTAAGAAGCTATTATTATTTATTTTAACTAACCCACTAATGGTTGTTTTAATGTTATCTTATTTTATAAGAGTTATGGATCCCAATTCGAGTCTTGGAAAAATTTGCTTAGGAGAAAACGTTGTTGAAATCTCGAGTGACAAGATTGAAGGATCTGAAGACTGGGATTCTCCTGAGTATCAAGACACTGCTAACAGTGGAGGAAAGAAGGAAACAAAAGCTATGGTTTTTCACAAGATGGATACCGAAGAAATTAGTGATAGATTCGTGGCACCTTGTTTTGTCAATGGGATGGAAGCATATGATGGGGAGATTAATCTTGGAGTGGAAGAGAACGGTGGATCTCAAAATATGAAGTAAAATTATGCCTGGAACATGAGGTTAAAAGAGGAAACAAAATAGTTAAGAAAGAGCTCATTGTTGCACTAAGAGGTGAGATCTATTTTGTGAAGTTCATTATCAACCCAGAAGAAGATGATGTTGAACCTGGGGTGATTTTCGGAAGATCATTCCTACGTATGACCAAAGCAATTACTGATTTCGAGGCTGGAACTATCACAATATACCCTGATATTGATCCGTTTTTGGAAGATACTGAAGAAGAAGATAAAAGCATGGATGATTGGGACCAATTGCTTGATTTTAACTTAGATGATATACCACTGTTGGGTGGAGAAGAACTTCCGCCGTTTGTATGCAAAATAGGGAAAAGTAGCCGTAATAAGAAGAGGGCAATGGAGAATCTTAACCTGTTTTATCAAGATATAGGAACATCTTCATCAACTGGGAGACATTTGACTCAGGAAGAAGCAGCAAAAGAAGCATTGGCACTTAGAATTAGCCAAAAGTTTGCTTTATTAGAAGAAGTAGGTCAGTACTTAAAACAATGGCTTATCACGACAAATACAAGAAAGTGCTCGATAAAATTTGGAAAGACAAAGTGGAATTAGATGGAATGATTGTGAAAGAAGAGGAAGAAGCGATAAAAAAGGTTAATGGTGAGGCATTGAAAGGAAAAGACGACCCCGGAGCATTCATTTTTCCCATTAGATTGGAGGGCCAGGTTAACAAAAATGCATTGGCTGATACTGGGTCGGATATCAATACCATGCCTTACCAAATTTATGAGCAGTTAGGTAGAGAAGATATGAAGAAGGTCGACAGAAGGATCACAATGATTAATCATACCCAGGCAGAAGGTATGGGAATACTCACGAATGTTCTTTGTCAGGTGAAGGTCACCACCTTAATTGCTAAGTTTCTGATCTTAGATATACCAATCGACCGTGATGCACCAATAGTGGTTGGTCGGGGATTCCTACGTACGATTGGTGGCATAGTCAATACTCCAAAGAGACTTTTCTTGACTTTTGATGGATTTTGTCATAACTTTCGGCTGTCAAGATACATGTGATGAGAAACGCAGAAGTAGATAGCGATGACGAGGCAAAGTATGATATAAAAAGAAATAAGTTTTGGGAGCACCGATATATGGTCCCCAAAACCAGCACCATATTGAATGTAACGATCTAGCTGGCGATTGTTAGCTTACAAACAGTAACTAACCCATTCCGGAAGATTAGTGTTTGGAAGAAGGCTGTTAGTTTCCTTGGTTCGTTACCAGTGCCATTAAAACACGTTAACTAGAAACCTGATTACAAGGGTTGTTATACTAAAGAAGAAAAAGCAACAGGACAGTGGCATACTGGGATAAGGGTGACTGATCCATATGGAAATATTTATATTCAAGGATTCACAACCAAGAAAACAGACCAAAAGTTGTCAAAATATCATAAGTTGAGTTACATTATGTCACCCAGTTAGTTTATGGAGTGAAGAGTGGGACGAAGTTCGAATAAAGGAGGGAATTTATGTACTCCTAATCTATTTTACTTTTTTTATTGTTGAGTCGAAAATAAAATCATTTGTATAAATCCATAAGGGATTACATTTGATGTACGAACATTAGTCCGATCTATGATAAATATTAAGTCAGTATGATGGATTGAAAATTTATGTTATCATTATGTTTAAATTATGAGTGTGCAAAGCAAGTTTGTGTAATCTATATATAAAAAAATATAATTTCTAAAAAAGGGAAAAGTACGCTGCACTTCTAGGAAGTGCGCCGCACTTTATGGCGGTTTTCTTATATAAAACTTACAAAACACGATTTAACTCATTATAAAAACTCACACATTAACACAAAGCCGCCGGGTTTCTCACAAAAACAAAGAAAATTTCAAAAAGATCAATCAATCAAGTTCTTGATCATGCCTATGGTACGTTAATATCATTCCTAAACTTGTTTATTTTCAATTTATTCAATTTCTTGTTCATTAGGATTATTTATAGTTAGATTAAGGAAAATCGAATCCATGGTAGATATGAATAATTAACCCATTGAATTATGATATTTAGGAGTTACTTATCAACATGCATGCTTAATATTGCTAGATCTAAAATACTGTTCATATTATGAATTTATCTTTAAAATAAATTGTTGGAAAATCATAAAAAATAAGAATTGTTTTAACCAGTCCAGAAAGTACGCCGGTTTTAGGATAAAACCGCCGCACTTTGTCAAATTCCCAGGAAGTGCGCCGCACTTCATGGAAGTACGCTGCACATTTTACACCAGAATGTCCAGAATGTTTGCAAAACCTTGACCATTTATACTAAATCAATTCTAACATAACTATACATTGTATTATTGATTGTTTTTTAAGGGTAGAGTAATTCCAGAAGATCCGCAGCCGGGTGTGTCGAGAGTTGGTATTCCTAGACCTCTGAGAGCATCAATGCAGGACTTGTATGATAGGATGGGTAGTATGGAGATACGTCAGGAGGCTATAGAGAGAATGAACTATAGGCAGTCATATCAATGGGACAGGTATCAGGGAGTGTTTGAACATATGGCTGGAGTTTACAGTGTTCCATTGCAGAGAGCCTACAACCCACCTGGTTATGCTCAGCCGCAGTATGATCAGTATTATCAGCAGTACCCACCTCCGCCACCACAGTATCCACCGCAGTATCAGCAGCAACAAGATGATGATGAGTAGTGTCGAGATGACACAAGTTGGTTGTGTGACAGCAAGTTTTGGGTCACGTGTGTTTTAAAAACAATTTCCTTAAAACATTATTATTATTATTTCTACTATGGTGTGTAAAATGCCTCTGTTGGCATTTAAATCAATATTATCATACTTACTTCAAATAATTAATTAGGATTATTATTATTATTTGTGTGTGTTATATTTATTTTGTAACAGGAAAAAAAAGGGAGCGAGACGGAAATGACAAAAAGCAAAAGATTCAAGTAATTCTTCATAAGTGAGGAGTATTATTTCACTTTTTCATTTTATCTTTCTCTATAATATTTTCACATTAGGGACAATGTTCATATTAAGTGTAGGAGGGGAGATAAACTAAAAAAGTTAAATAAAGTTAAATAGTATATTTGAAAAATAACATTTTTATGATCACATACAAGCAATCTGACTCTGGATTGATAACATTACTAGCATAATTATACTACCCAAAATTAAAAATTGCGAGGATCAAATCTTAAGAATTCAGGTATCCATCTTTGATACCTAAGATGATTTTTATCTTTAGCTTTCTAGAGTTAAGGTTTGAATGCGACTGCAAGTGTCTCATCCGACGTTATGGCTGTGTATTTATAGTTTGTCGCCTTTTCTGGAGCATTGGTATCGATTTAAAATTGCATGAGTGTGCCGGTGATTTGTTAATTCTAGAACTTGTGCTTGAAATCTTTATGAGACCGCAGTAGGAACACGTTCGCATGTTATAAACATTATACCGATTAAGAGGTGATAAAAATATAAATATAAGTAACCAATAACTTTGTTCAAAAAGCTTTTTAATTAAATTATCTGAAATTTTATCCGTACGAATCGAAGAGCATAAATGCTGGTATCGCTGTTAAAATGAAGTGCGAAGGCTGCAAACTTCTAAGTTCATTTGATATAGTGTGTTTATCCTAAGTATGAGGGGAAAGCAAGTTTCCCCCAAGTTAAAGTGAAATAAGGCAAAAATAAGCCGAAGTTCTATAAAAAATAAAAAAAAGTGATAAAGTGAAGGAATAGTTGGTTACATTACGGATAAGGTGGATTATGATTTTATTATAAACCTTTTTCAACAAATATAAAAAAATAATAAATATCACTAAATAAATTGCCTCTTTTGATGTTTATGTTTGGTGCTTACGCCATGTCGGTGAAGTTTAGTTTCTTGTACAAGCTTATGGTAATTTGAACATTTCATGACTGCGCGTATGAGTGACTTCCGTTTACTATCTATTTTACTAAACTGAGCGAGTGTAAAAACAATCTTATCTATAAAAATTCGTTAGTTGCTTTGTCGCGTTATCTATGCTTGTGATCATTAATCTGTTTTACTAAAACAAAATGTTTTCGCTTTTGATTGCTTGAGGGCAAGCAATAAGCTAAGTATGGGGGGATTTTATAACGCTCCAAATATACATAAAATATCCCTCGGAAATATGTGAAATATATACGTTAACGCATGAAATATTGCAAAGCTTAGTTGTTTGTTGTGTAATAATTGTTTCAGGACCAAGAATGACGAAAAGGACTAAATGTGCAAAGATATTCTGTTACATGCACTAACGGTCGTTAAAAGAAGAATCTAGAAAAGAATCTAATGAAGAATTAATGAACGAGGCCAAAGTGCAGCGCACTTACCCTAAGTGTGGCGTACTTCATAGCGGGTTAAATGCAATTGAATTAAATGACCAAGTACGGTGCACAATTTATATTGTGCGGCGCACTTCTCGTGCAGTTACTCAAAAATCATTATGATGGCAATTATTGATGCAACTCTTGGCTTGCCATTTCCCACAACTGAAGTCTCAACCTCACCTATAAATTGAGCATGAATTTTGTGTTAAAAACACACCTCTCAATCTCATCCCACTTCATCTTTGATCAAGAATAGTTAGGAAATTGGTTCTAGTGGAATTGTTGAAGAATCACCTTGTTCTTCATCACATTTCGGGTTATAATTGAAGGAAGATACTATTTGATCTCAGAAGTTTGTGCTAAGGGGTTGTTATAGTCGTTATAGTTGAATTTACAAGTTGTTATAATATCCGTTCGAAGGAAGATTCTTGTAAGCAGTGAAATATTTGCTATTGAGTTTGGTATAAACACGTTTCCCTACTTTTATATTATGAATTCTGCATCGAGGAATAACACCAAGACAACCACTAGCGCTCTTGATTCACTTAGTCAAGGGCTACATATGAAAAGAACGAGCCTATAATCACTTGAGAGAATAAACCCCCAAATCCAAAATTAGGGTTTTAGAAACCCTAACCAACTAATACCCATAAATCACCAGATCTTTTACCAAATCAACAAATCTTAACAGCTGTTAAGATTCAACCCTCAATCGAACAATACAACCACCAAATCAAGAAACCCCCAAATTTTACAAAACCCTAAAAACCAATTATTACGATTTAGAGCAACCTGGCTCTGATACCATGTAATTAGTATCAAATCTAACCCAAGAACGACAATCTTGCACACAACCAACCTTCCCTTGTTCTTAGGCTCTTTATGTAACATCTATATATTGTGTCTCAAGAACAACAAACTTACCCACCTTATCTTTCCAACAATATTTTACAAAAATCATACAAAATTAAGTAATCAACTAACTGTACGAGTGCATTTCTTTTGGTTATAACCAGCTTTAATTTGAAATTTGAAACCCAAATAACATAGATGTCAACTATTATGGATTTGAGTTTTGTAGCTTATATATTAGTATTAAAACTTTGTTTAAGGCGCAGGTATTCCTTTTTCGGTCTTGTTTCGGCTTTATTAGATTATGGTTATATGTTATGAATTTTATTTTTAGCTGATTTTGAGACCCTACTTGCTTTAGAGTCTTTTTTACACTATATCTTTTATAAAATAAAATTATTACATTATTTCGGAGTTTTTTATGGGATTCGGTTTTATAGAAAAAATTGGACCACTCATGTCGCTTAATTTTGACACGTGGGCAAAATCGTGCTATCTGATTGGTTAACAAAAAGTCAAAATTAGCTTTCAACTGGTCAAAATTGAAAAAATTCGTCTACAATGAAAAAAAGACGAAAAAATATGTGTCATAAATATGATAAAAAAAACTTTAAAAAATGAGGTAATTGATAAAACTTTAGTGGTTGAATTTTAAATAACTTATGTGGACTTAAGTGTAAACTTATATGGACTTTAGTTTAGACAGGTTGCTAACCAAAGCCATACTAATTCACCATTCTTCTAGCAAAGTATATGTGTGACTAGAGCTAGACATCTATGAAGAAATTTCAATCTTGACTACATTTTCTCCTGATACAAACACCCTACACGTGATCAAGTATCTCCAATACATGCATCACAAAGGCTCTTATATGAAAGCTTCATCAAGAGTTGAACAAAACTCCTGTTCCATTGAGCTTCTAATACAGTGAGCTACATTTTCAGTTATGTTGGCATCACTCAACTATATAGAAGTACTCAAGGATACATTCCACTATAACTATATTTCCCTTCCACTATCCATCTCTGAACTCATGTTGCAGCTGCCCCTCTTAAATGGGAAGAAAGGTGGACGGAGGAGAGGGCATCATTATAGCTGGCCTCTAGCCATAAAATCATCCAAAAGCATGAAACTGCCTTATGAGTCTTACTTGGTCTCATCAATTGGCTTACTATCCATTCAAATGCAGCAGCATCCTCACAGTTAAACGAAATAGAAAATCAGTCCTTGATAGACTGTTTCAGACTCAAGATATTAGCCGTCTGCATTCTACCAATTATTCTTTCATGAAGACAATTACTTATCATCTTTGTATTCTTCCAAACTGACTTCACTTTCTTTCCTGATGTCCATAATCATTTGCCATTGTTTACTCACCTTAGTCACTCTGCTTGAATTCTTTACTCTCAAACTTGCCAGTTTCATTCTAACAAAGTTCACAATTTCCTTCAATACGTCTTTGTATCTTTTCTTCCCATCTCTCATTCCATATGTAATAGACGCAGGCTGCAAGTACAATTCTCTTCAAGATACTCATGATGAATTTGTTGCTGGGCATTTTGCTCATAGTATCAAGGATGGCATGCCATTTTTCATACTAATCAGATTGCTTTATAAATGAACACTCAAAGAATAAGTGCTCGCTCATGTGAATCAGAACACTCTTCACATAGAGGGCAAGTCAATGGATTCTCATTATGCCATCTTATAATTCTGTCTTGAGTAGCGAGTCTACCAAGAGAAAAGAAAAGCATACAAGAGAAAAGAAAAGCTTACTTTTCTCAGCCTTTTGGCAGTGTAGTATCTATTTTTATCAGTTTAATATTTGATATGTGAGCCATTAGCTTACTTGATATTAACCTGATTCTTCTAGAGGAAAATCAACACAATAGCTTTGCTATTAGGGTCTTCACAAGTCGCCTTGGCGTTGCATTGTTGCCTTTGGCAGTCAGTTTATAGTTCAAATGATTTTACTTTATCATTATAGGGAGCTTGAGTTGGGAGTATGATTTGTGCAAAGATTGAAATTGTACCTAATTTTGAGTTGATATTATCTAAACTTCATTTTATCTTCACTTCATATCTGATTGAAACTGTACATTACTGAGACTTCATATTAGCTCAACTTTTTAAGAATTTGCGTTACTCAAGAATGAATTTGTAATCAAATAGTTTAGCTTAACCTTGGAAACATATTGTAACAACCCAAGTTCCTTTCTGATACTTTCTAGCTTAAACTAAACTAGATTAAAAATTATGAAAAGCTTAACATTTTGGTTCAGAAGCTCACTGCTCACAATAAAGTATTCCCTCTCAACATCAACATAGATACTCAAAAAGCCGTAATGTATATGCACATCCACTATAGCTTGTTCCTGAAAAGGCCAAATAATTAACAATACCAAGTACAATCTTGCTTCATCATCAAAGTACAAACAATATAATTAATTAACAGTTAAAAATCAATAAAATCAGACCTAAGTTTAGTTCATGTGCAAGGCTTTGTTTTAAGTAATCAACTGATTAAACATATAGCTAAAAGCTCTTGAAATACCAAGAATGCCAACCAATACTATTTTTACCTTCTTTTTTAAACAACAAAATTTTCACAACCTACACGACACATCTACAAATATTATCTCGCACATGTCTCCAATGAAACTTGAACCTACAACCAAAATGAACTACGTACTCACATATCGTTGGGCCAAATGTCTTTGAAATCTTTATTTATTTGGTCCAACAAACCTTTTCTTTTAATTTTGATTGTTTTAAAATTTCAACCAATCAAAATATTCGTAAGAAGTTAGGATGACATTTTATGGGTGTATATTGTAATGAACTCGTTTTTTTTTTAACTGTGCGAGTGTGAGTGAAATTGTAATTTAAGACAGGTGAAACTTTAAGGAGTACAAACTTAAAAAGTGCATGTCCCTTTACATAAAACTAGTTTTTACTTTATTCTTTCATGCTATGTGCAGTGGGATTGTATGACACTTCATTAGGAAAGAGATAGTTTGCATTCAAACAGGTCGAGATTAAGATTTGTGAAGTTGTTGAAAAGCTGAAGATGATGCACAATCCATTATTTGGAACCCTATTCTCTCTTTCTCCATATCATATACAACTTCCACATTTTGTTGTTGAAAGCTTCCAAACACCCCAGCTGGTCCATAATCCTCATCATCCATACTTTGAAACAACAAACACTTTACTACGGTCGAGTTATGTGGTGCACCCATTACGTAAAAGCTGTTCCCTTGAGGCAAAACCAAGCTCACATTGTTCATGAAATGGAAAGTGATTGCAGGAAGAAGATGGTCATCTAGATCCATTATAGTCATACCATCTGTAAGGTTGTTAATACATGGAACTCTATAGCAAAGATCAAACCCTGTCCGAACCTCCACATCCTTAGCTCGAGGGTGGTCTATAACAGATTCAAGCTGTGATAGAAGTTGAGTGTAGAATGGTTGTGGTAAATGAGTGTATGTGGTTCCTGAATCAATCAACATACCACCATTTCCTGATGAATCAAAGTCTCTCAAGTTTGTTGGAACTTGAATTAGGGAACCCGACCCTATGCCTAGGGTTATGCCTTCTAATCCTATGTAATAATAGTTCGGGTACATAGGGTTCTTTAACATTGGAGTGAATTGCAAATTTTCTTTTGAAGATATTGCAAGATCTCCAATAACTAAAGGGCTTGAAACATTAGGGTTATTGACAAACTTGAAAGCCAGGAAACAATGAGAAAAGCCCTTTTGGAGAAACCCTAATTGAGAAGGTAGAGAAAGAGAACCTTTCCCGAACCCTGCAATTCCAATAGGCTCCCTATAAGTTGATCCAACACACCCAAATCCAAAGTTTGTAACATCCCTAGTAGCATCAGGGTCCGAACTTCCATGAATTCTTAGGGTGTCTCTACTTAGGGTACCTGCAACAACACCTTCCCCATAGGTGTACACAAAAGAAGGGCATGGTCTTGAGCAAGTGCCCTTGATTAAGGTAACTAACGAGCAACCTGCAATGTTACAAGGGTCATAAGCGTTTTCCGAGCTATGAACATCGATACAAAACTGGCTAGTGCAAGTATCCCTAATGCAAGTAGACGAACGTAAAGGTGAGTACTTGGGCATGGGAGAGTTATTTGGATAGTCGTCGCAATCAATACAATTGAAAGAGAGGTTACCACAAGGTACCCACGTAAGATCACTTCCGGTATCCATATACACTTGAATAACTTGTGGAGGCGAGCCTAGGTTTAGTGAAATAATGTAGCCGTCCCTGATTTCTTTCAAGGGCTCCATCATGTCTAATGTTTGTGAAGACTGGGATGCAATTTTAAGGCTTAAGGTTGAAGATACTTTGGGGAGTTTAATGGTGGTCCGAGTATTAGTTAAACCTAGGACTATAGAATCTGAGGTTGTTGGTTTTGGGTGTTGTCTTGCATGGGTATGGTTGGCAATGGTGAAAAGAGAAATGAAGAGGAGCAAGTTGAAAATAGTATCAAACATGGATGGATGAGTCATTCTTGTATTTGATTTTGATCTGTCAATGTTTGTTAAACGGCATGATATTTATAGACAAGACCAAAACCTTCATTTATGTGAAGTGAGATTTAATTTCTAGATTTTATATTAGCTACTTAGTACATCATTATCATTTCACTAGCCATCACGTACTTGTGAGCTGAATGATAAGATCAAATTTTGTATATATCATATGAGTGATCTTTAGGCTAAATGGTGTATAGCCAAGTCTTTCTTGTTAATTTGTCAGTAACCAAGTCATATGAGTGATCTTTAGACCAATATTCTCTGTCTCGTGGTATTACTCTTTCTCTCATATACACAAATACATGTGAAACACACAAATAAAGTTAAGTTTGTCATATAAGTAGCCATGTTTGTATAATATAAAGCATTAACCAAGTTCATTCATCAACAGTGATGATTAAAAATGAGAAACAAAACCTGAAAATATACATACATATAAGCAAATGATAGGAAATTACAGTAACAAATTTCAGCCATAAAGACATACGTAGTATAACTTAACGTTTATGACACTTCAATTCGTGTTCATTTCCTACAAATCTACATAGCTTTATTTATCAAACTTGCGAAAACTTTATTCCACGTGACAGTTCCTATATTTCTCAAAACTTTGCATCATATCATAATATAGCAACATTGAACTGAAATTATTTTGTCAAATTTAATTTTACAGTAACCAGATGAATCTGAGGATCTTGTTTTCGTTAAAATACTAGACCATACGAGGATTCGCCAAAACATTTGCGTGCAAGGATTCACCCTTTTGAAGCATCTAAAAAGTAAAGTGTTATCTCTTCAATATTGCATATTAAAGCTTAAAAACTTAGTGGTCCTCCGAGAATATACAATAAGCTAAGAAAATCAAACCAGCAGTCTTTAGTTCTTAAGATAAAGATTCTCTAATGTGTTATGATAATATATTAATTAATAATCACCCAATTGCTGACAAAGATATGTTTATTGCATGACATTTCAAGGGGAAATATGAAGATATACACATTGGCACTTGCTACTATTGGAAAGACAGTCTTATGATTGAACCTGGTGGTCAATCAATAGTTGAACCACTTTGTGGAGCATTTTATCTACAACTCAATGTGTATGTACTGTTGTGACCTTTTCTTTAATAAAATGGTGTACTTGAAACTATTTGATTATAAGTTTATGGAAGATGACATCAAAAACATCATTAGCAAAAAGAGGTTGGCTTAGTTAGCGGCTAATCACAAATGCACGAACTATTGTTTAGTTAATCTTGCTAACATTAATATAGCAAAATAACAATCACACACTTGTCCGAGTTAGGACTTGAAATGATCATCAGGTTATTTAGATTGTTCTCTTTAGATCCATGCTATTATTTATAAGATGTCTGGATCTTGTTATGTATGTTCGAGACTTTAAGTTGGCTTTTTTAAAGGCGGATATTAGTTATTTAAAACTTAAAAATGCTACTACATTCTTCTCAAAATAAATGTTCAAATTTTGACTTTTTAAAATATTACTTTTTTTAACTTTGATCTTAACTTTTTTTTTTATTATATAATATTTGATGCGAAATATATGAATGAATTGAGTTTTTAAATGTATTTTCATTAGTATAATTTTCATCAAATATTATATAACACAAAAAAAATATTTAAGGTCAAAGTTGAAAAAAAAAACTTCAAAAAGTCAAATTAGACACTTATTTTAGAACGAATGAAATTTATATGTTCGCGTATAGGATTATGACTTGTGATCCAGAGTATGTTTTAAGGCGGATTATAACACGTATAGGATTATGTGTGTTAAAGACTCGGGGCCAAACGGGGTGGGGTCAGATATTAAACTGAACAGTTAATCGCCCATTGGTTCTAAGTTCTAACATAAACAACCATGAACATTTTGAGAAATTAATGTGTACTCTTATAATGCAATACTCTAATTAACATTCATCTCGACTATAAATTGTAAAGCTGATGCATGCATAAACAATGATTAGAGAACCATAAGTAAAGGTGCAAGGCAATTACACATCCAAGTTTCTGACCTGAGGATCCATTCTCATATCAACAATCTACTTGATTAGATGGTATTTACTTGGTCAATTTCTTTCAGAGCTTCATCAACAATCTAAATGAGAGTTGCTTTAGGGGTTGCCTTCAGTGGTGGCGTTACTAGCTCACCTTCTTCCTCTGTTCCAATAAGCATAAAAAATCATCAAAAATTATTTCCTAATTTACTTGCCAAAAAGTACCATAGCGTCTATAAAAATAGTGAACTACGAAGACATGCATGCGTAATTACCTGCAATACATTTGTCACACTTCTTTATCTATTTAGTGAATCTTGCATCCTCTGGAAGTAAAGAAGCACAAGCTTCAAAAGCTGTTTTAGCATTATAATATTCTTCAAGATTGAAACACGCAGTTCTGCCAAGCAAAAACAAAGGTAAAGTTTAAACTCTCAATTTCTAAGAACAAATAAATATTGGATTTTTATATACAAATAGCATGTCAAAGATGATTATAAATACTATATTAGCTTAATAACATCTTATCTTATGTAAATACTATTATAGGAGGTTTTATGTTTGGACAACTTTTGTCTCGTTTTCTTCATAACTAAATTTTAAGAATTTAACCATTTACTCGTTAGAGGTTAGAGATAAAATCCTAACCGAATCGACCTAATCATGAAGATAAGTAACTGAGTAAAATCTTCAGGTCCGATTTTGGCACAATAACAAAAGTAGTACTCTAGAATCTAGAAAGTGCAGATTAACCCAAAATTTTGGTTCTCCAAAACCTAAATCACAATATTCCTTAGTATCTGGTGCTTATTTCACTTTAAGAAACAATACATGAAAAATCATTTGCTATAATCCTATTAAGCATTCAAAGGATCACATTAACTATCCCACAAACAAAACATAGTAATTAAAGAATAAGCCCACATCCGGTTTGCGCAGACTGGATGTTTAAATGGAATGTTAAAATGAAAGACATGACAAATATCAATAACTCGCTAACAAACTAATTTGAGTTATTCAAAAACTACTCACCCTTTGCGCAGATATGCCTTGGGTATCGAGGCGTCCAATCCAATAGCTTTGTTTGCATCAGAAATAGCCTCTGCACCAATACATTTGTAAGAAACGTTAATCACATACTACGTATTATCTAAAACGAATCACATAAAAAGATACACGAATAGTATCTCACCATCTTTTTACTAATGATGTGAGCAACTGTTCAGAGAATAACAAAATATTTATCAATAAAAATCATTCCAAGCACTTATCTAAAACAGAAATATATCGAGACCACTAAAGTTACTATCAGATTGAGAACAAAGGAAATTTGATTTACTAGTAGAAAATCTACATCAAATAAGCATTTGATTATTTTGATAAAAATAATTAGGAAAGTGTTACTTCTGGTAATCATGTCCCTTAAACCGTTGATTTTGGCAGTGTACTCCTCGGTAACTAAAGGTATTTTCTCAACTGTTAACATACCTTCACATGATAAAAAAAACCACTCATCATTAATTCTATTAAATAGTCAAATACATGAACTAAGCACATAGTCTAGTGACCCTTTTACTTGTACTTGTTCCAGCTTATCCAATAACACTAGTTTTGTTGCAACTCCCTGCCTCCCTTCTTTTTGAAAAGAATAAGCTCTCGTTCATGTAGTTAAACTTACTTCTAGCTTTCTTTTAAATGTATAAAATATTTATGATTATCAGCAAGAGATATCAAAACTCCTAGTGAATCATAGTTAGAAACCTACGCATAAACAAGAGCACTAATAAATGTGGATTTAAACTCATGAAAAGTTTTGAGTACTGGCCTGAAAGTGATTACAATCATTATTTTCCAATATTTATTTCGGCTCAAGATATACAAAAGTATGTAAGGAGTTTACAGATGGAAGTTAAGATAAATGTGGGACTGAAAAATACAACATACCTCAAATAACTCAAAGGGACTTTCCCACACTTGTATACATTCGCTCTTGCTTTGTCATCAGCCAAAATGTAAGATATCAGAACTCTCCACCATATAAGTAACAAAGAAGTGCTGCCCATTGAACTGCAAAAAATCTGGTCGAGGGCATGAGTCCTATACTTGCGTCGCATTAAAATAAGAACAACTGAAAGCAAATAGATTGTCATTACAATGGATAGTGTAATAAAAAAACTCAAGCCTAAACATGTTGTATGACGAAAATACCTTTGATAACAATCCTAGAGTACAAATATAGAAACTATTACTTATCTCTCTTCGAAAATGAAAACCTAAAGATAAACCAAATTATTGCGGCATTATACATACTCTAAACGCTTCAGCTTATTCAAAACCTTGATTATGACTGGCATAATTGCCTCATCTTAATTAAAACGCACAACTTGATATCCTAATCTCCTACATTCATACACATTCACACAATGCACAAAATTAAACTAATTCATCAATTCTATAGCTAAAAAGCGATAACTGTAAGATTATACTCGCAAGAGAATAAATTGATAAAAATAGTGGTAAGAGCGCCCTGGCAAGAGCCTTAGTCAATCGTTATGCAGATAAAGCTAGCCGTAAGAGAGCCTAACAATTACGGTATTAACATCACATCTAGTTTCAATTCAACAACAAATAAACATTAAGCTCAATTAACAGAAAGAGTTAACCTTTCAAGTAATCATATAAAACAGCAGCAACATCACAGGCTTCCATTACCGCTTCTGTAACTGCTTCTGTAACTGTATTTCATTAAACGTAAACATGCACAATTAGTAATTATAAATAGATTAATCGTTACTAACAACAAACTGATTAGCAAACATGATTAATCATATGCACAATTACTAATTATAATGAGATTTAACAAACCCTAACTTTTGCCCCAATCATAACGATCGTCAAGAACAATGTCGATGATGAAGATTAATAAGAACGAATCGATGGAGCTTACTAACAACAAACTGATTAGCAAACCCTAACTTTTGCCCAAATCATAACGATCATAAATCGAAGCCCTAGCTAATGAGAAAATAAAAATGATTTTGATTTTGATGAAGATTAGTAAGAACGAATGAATAGTTCAAATTGATTTTGATTTTATAAAAACAAGATAATTTTTTTTCTTTTGCAGATGAATCGTTCAAATTGATTTTGTTTTTTGTGTTAATAATGAACAAAGTGTATTATTTCTACCTATATAAAAGTACACGGTTATTGGTGTGAACTTTCGTCATTTTATTCACGCTTTTAAATGTTCAGTTTTTTCTAAATATCAAAAAATGTAATTTTTTTCTATTTTTCACGCCTTTATACGTGGACATTCTTTTACACACTTATTAGCGTGGAGAAGTTCAAACAAAAATGTACACACTTTTGTTTGCGTGGAGAAATAAGCGTGAGGAATCAACGAATTTTTTGTAGTGAATTGGACGTTGGGAGATATTGTTAGACCATCCAGAGCTATGTTTAGCTCTAACGGAAACAATGGATTAAAAGATAATCAACATGAAGGAAGAATAGTGCATGACCATGATACCATTGCCATAATGCACAACACTTTCAAAAATGTGAATGTGGAAACGAATTTTTCACCAGTTGGCGTCAACAAGACACCTATGGAATCAACTTCTTCATTGCAGTCAACAGGTAATTAAGTTTCTTCCTCCAAACAAGTATTTTACTACAATAACTAATTAAGTTTTTATAATACATAAAGATGTTGCAACCTTATTTACATGCCTTTTAAATGGCTAATCTCCAGTCTTTAAAATGTGTGAATAATTAGGTGTGAAATTTTAATGGCTAATCGTCGCAACATATTTATTCACACTTGCTATAAACATAACACATTTTTAAGTGCATATATATATCGTAGTGCTTTTGAATCATTCATTTATTAACGATCACGTATATATGAATTAGATATGGGAGTGGATTCACAAGCCCGTGTGTTTGAAGACATTAACATGATGGAAAATGATTTACGAAGCTGGTCAGAGCCTTAACAAACCGCACCTATATACCATGGCTGCAGCCACAAACAACCTACATAATACAATCACCCAAGCTGAGATAGACCATGACGTACTGGTGTACAAAAGTCGCGTGATCTCCGATCGAAACCATCCCAGCCGACGACCCAGACCATGATTGGGCTCAAGAAGTTATATTTTAGCGAGACCATGACTGGGCCACTGGCTTCTTTCCTAGATTTATTTAGCTTGATAACATATATAGTACGAGTATATAAACATTAGTTAGGTTTATATAATAAAATGAGGGCTAATTATGGTTAGTCGTCTAATTAGCTCGATCATTTTAGAAAGTTTATGTTTGTTAGAAATTTCGATGTGTTTGTGAGTGGGTAATAATCAAACTATCCTGATATATTCTCTGAATCGTGTTGAGATCACTTTCATATTGAAGTATTTCGACCTTATATGCCTCGGGTTACACGAAATCCTCAATTGGATAATTCAGAGAAAAACAATTTGTCTCTAAGGCACGAGAGATCAAAGCAATACACAGAAAGTTGTTATGTATGTTTTGTCTTCAAGAGATCAAAAGAAAAGAGGTTGGATAGTTAGCGCTAATCACAAATGCACGAACTAATTGTTTAGTTATTCTTGCAACATATATATAGCAAAATAACAATCACACATTGTCGCGAGTTAGGACTTGAAAGATCATCAGGATATTTATATTGTTCTCGTTTAGATCCATGCTATATTTATAAGAATTCTATGTCTGGATCTTGTTATGTATGTTCGAGACTTTAAGTTGGCTTTTTTAAAGGCGGATATTAGTTATTTAAAACTTAAAAATGCTACTACATTCTTCTCAAAATAAATGTTCAAATTTTGACTTTTTAAAATATTACTTTTTTTAACTTTGATCTTAACTTTTTTTTTTATTATATAATATTTGATGTGAAATATATAAATGAATTGAGTTTTTAAATGTATTTTCATTAGTATAATTTTCATCAAATATTATATAACACAAAAAAAATATTTAAGGTCAAAGTTGAAAAAAAAAACTTCAAAAAGTCAAATTAGACACTTATTTTAGAACGAATGAAATTTATATGTTCGCATATAGGATTATGACTTGTGATCCAGAGTATGTTTTAAGGCGGATTATAACACGTATAGGATTATGTGTGTTAAAGACTTAGAGTTGGCCTTTTTAAAGGCGGATAAAGGTTAGTTTACAGTTAAAAATGCTATGTTGGCATATAGGATTATGACTTGTGACATTAGGGGTTGTGGCCTCTCACAAATTTGTCACACAGTGTATTTTTTATTAAATTTTGTGTAGTCAAAATTTATTTTACACTTTGGCCTTGCTACATCATAAAAATCACGTTTTTGGCTCTCCCACAATAAAACGTCAAGCTCCGCCTTACTTCATACGTCAATTGCAACAAAGACATGCTGGAAATCCATTTATGAGAGAAAACACTCTTTGATC
>BQNB010033557.1:0-52231 GCA_026074375.1 Tanacetum coccineum
AGAGTAAGGACTCTTATGTTTCTAACCTTGATGAGCAGGCCTTGCTAGTCACACATCTTTCTGAGCTTAATGAGGATGAGTGTTTTGACCCAGGAGGTGATGAGATCGAAGCTTGTCTTACAAGTGATTCAATTCATCGTGAATTGATGGTGACGATTTCGATCCGGAAGGAGACATTCTTCTACTCGAGAAGTTATTAAATGATAATATATCATTTCCTCTCCCTCCGAAAGAACTTCATTTTGAGGGACTTAAAGTAATAAAATCTTTTATTCCTCCGGATTTTGAGGACGATTATTTTGACTCAGAGGGAGACACAATCTTTCTTAAGAGTTTGCTTATTAATGACACTATCCCTAATCTCCCTCTTGGGGTATTTTTTTATCATGACCCAAAAAGCTTAAATGATGAACTTGATAATGATGATTTGAAGAATATGATCAAAGTTTTCGACCTCGGGATTCATGAGAAAATTATTTCTCTGACATATGTGAGGTTACCCTTTGATGATCGCCATTATTTTTCCCTTACATTTGTTATCAAAATCTTTCTTCTTTTTCTCACCTATCTTGTGAACTCTCTTCTTTTTCTCTCCTCTGAGAGTGAGGACACCATTTTTAACCCCCGGCATCTCCGCTTATAGTTTCTATTCCTTAGAGCCGGTGGCATATGAAAGTCCAATGAAGATTTTTCCAATTTTTTTTCTGCCCCAAGGATAAAGGAATTCGGGGTGACTCAAGCTAGAGACTCACACAAAAACAAGCGCTTCTCGGGAGGCAACCCGTATTTCTATCTTCTTTTTCTATTTTCTAATAAGTGTGACGTGAGGAGGCTCGCCTCTTCCTTTCTAGTGTTTTGTGGCTTGTGTTTTTGTTTAGGATTGCCTTAGATTATAAAGACTCTCGTGCTCGTGGTTTTGTCCATCGTCCACTCGAACTTCAATCTTTAGCATGCTTATATATGGGAATCCAATATCCTAGATCTTATTGACTAACGTTTATCTATTAGCATAATTAATAAACGGCTTTAAATTTACGTAGAGACCCTTTAAACATTGAGGACAATGTTTAGTTCTAGTATGGGGGGTATCTATTAATTTGATCTTAGTTGCATTTGCTTTGTCTTCACGTAACCCTGTTTTGCCACCAAAAATAACAAAAATATGTGATTTTATGCCAAAAATAAAATAAGTGTTTTGACACAAATTTTTGACTTTCCGTTGGTGAGAATAAGAATAAATTTTGACTTGATCGAGCATGTTGAGCTCTAGCTTGCCCCTTAACCTATATAAATGAAAACTTTTGCTAGTCTTTTATACAAGAAGCTTTAAAAAGCGAATTCTAGCTTGAAAAAGCTAAGAGTTTACAAGTTTCCATAATAGACTTTAAATATGCAAAGCTTGATTTTATTTGACTAAGCATTCGCGGATCTTTTTATTAAAGATTTTAAATTTGCGAAGAACAAAAAATGATAGAGTTTAATATAAGTTAGATGCTAAGCGTGGAGTAGTTGGATCTCTTTAGAGCTCATTGAGGTTAATTGTGGCTTTTTGCTCCCACCAGCTTAATAAATATTATATAATTGTTAAATAAATAAAGTTACTCTAGTTTTTACGACTCTTAGTTTAAATCCCTTTGTAAAGATTCCTTCTGGTGAAAGTAAGGTACACATCGAGGTTTTGTCAGTGTTATGGGGAAATAGGCTACCGATTCCTGACGGCTCGCTACCGTTGTCTAGGTAGTTAAAAGACCACAGGACTTGAAATTTGGCTATAATAATAATAATAATGTAATAAACCGAAGCCGAAATAAGACCACTGGACCATGGTCGGCTCGCATACCGATGTGGCAGTCGTTTAAAGGGTGGAGGTAATAATAAGAATAATAAATCCGAGACTGATAAAAGTTTACTGGATCATGGTCGGCTCGCATACCGATGTGACAGTTTTCAAAAAGGTCGAGGATCTCCTGGTCGAAATAAGACTCTTGGATCATGGTCGGCTCGCATACCGATGTGACAGTTGTTTAAAGGACCAGGGGATAATAATGTTGCAATAATAATACTAATAAAGCCAAATTTCGGCTTCGGGGTTATCTAAATAAAGCCTTCGTCTCTGGACTCATAGTTGAGTTATTTCGGATGAAATAAAAAGGATAACCCCTAAATCATGCGAAATTAGAACCTTAATGTGGACCTTATTCTCACCATATCGTCTCTTTAGGAAAGGATTTCAAACTAATTATGGTCTAAACCGGGTTTACTTTATATGAATAAGGACATAATTTATTTATCACCAATAATAAAAATAAAATCTTTAGAGGATTTAGGAATAAGGGAGGGGAAAGTAGCTATGCGTACACAATTAGCATTTATGAGTAGTCTTAACATCTTAACTTGTATTTAACAATGATTTCGTTTTTAAGCTTGGTTTGGGGCGGGTGAAAAATCGAGGACGATAAATTTATCCTAAAGGACACTATTTAAAACTGTTTCTTGTTCCGTGATCCTAAAAGTTATGATTAAATAATAAAAGTCAAACATGTTGCAATTTCTTTTTTAAAAAATAAAAAAATAAAATAAAATAAAATAAAATGTATAATTTATTGTAAATCTTATGAATTTCTAATAAAGTGATGATTATTATTTAAAATTTTTTTATATATATATTTTTAGTATATATATATATATATATATATATATATATATATATATAAATCCGGATCGAGTGAGAAGGTTTTTATTTTGAGAAGATTGAGAAGGTTTTCAAAAATGATATATTTTTAACTTTGATTCAAGTTTTTCAAGCGTAAAACTCATTTTAATGTGATTATAATCCAAAATGTGTAAAAAAATTTCGAATCAATGTTAGAAAAACTCCCGATTTTGCGATATAAGTACAATTCTGAATCTTCTATACAAATTTAAGGAATCATTACCATAACTCGATTTTAACAATGATTTGTGAATCAAATTTGTGATTTATAGATTTGATTCACTATTAAATAATGTTTACTTGTGAATCAAATCAAAAAATATGAATCAATTTGCTCAAACGTAGATTTTTCAATCTTCTCAAAATAAAAATCTTCTCAATGGATCCGAAGCATACATACATACATATATATATATATATATACACACACACACATATATATATATATATATATATATATATATATATATATATATATGTAAATGGTAGAATGGGGAATTTTAAAACTAGCGATTTCTTAATCCCCTTAGATGAACACTTAGCTACTTTTCGAGGTAATTAGTCTAAAGGGGTTGAAATTTTTTGTTTTCTATGTGTATTTATGACATTGCGTGAGGACACGACAATAACTTAGTATGGGGGATTTTTTATATGTGTTTAAATACATATCAATTTTCCTAATTAAAACGAGCTTAAATGACCAAAAATACATAAAAAAAATGCATTGTATATGCTTGTTTCGTTGATTGTATTGTGCAGGTAACGAATATCTACTAAAAGACAAAAACAATGCCAAAAAAAACAAAACCGAGCACGAGATTGAAAGAGCGTGAGAAAATGGAGCCGAGAGCCTTTTCATCTTTAATGGGCAAACCTGTACCCGTTTTTTGGGCTGGGTCAGCCCATTAATATTTAAATTAGACAAAGACTTTATCTTATATAATTCCAAATCCAATATACAAATTCAAATCCAATCCATTGTCCAAAACAAATCCAAGCCCAAGTTAAAAGCCCAATCCTAAACACCCTAACCCAAGTCAAAATAATAAACGCACCCTTATTTACTGTTCATCATCTTTTACACTACAACAAAGTTAACCAGAGTAAACCCACTCTATCTCTCTACATGTTTTCTCCCTTCTAGAAGACCAATGTGGCTCCTCTGACATCACAGCAGGCCACGTTGGCAATCCCAAGCAATCTTATTAGCCAATGAAACATGGAGGCAATCTAAGGGCTCAAAATGGATGACTGTAAGTTTGTTATGATTCAAGGGCTTGGATTGAAGCTTAAGGATGCTCCCCTTATTCTGGATCCTTCTCTCGTTTACTATAAATAGAGGCAGTCACTCACACAGTAGGGGATATGTAGCTTTTAGTGTAGCTTTAGCTTATTTTCCAGCTTATTGTACTGTTTTAATGGAATTTCCTTTTTAAAGCTTGTAATCTCTTTTAGAATTTATAAAATTGCAATTTCCTTTTAAATTATGTGTTAAATTCATGTTTTTACTTTTATGCAAATTCATTTAAGATATGTTTTGAATTCACTTAATAAGCTCAATAAGCTCTCTTTACTCCATAAGCTATTGCTTATTCAGTTAAGCTCTACTAAAGCTTAACTGAATAAGCCTTTCACCTAAATAATCTCAAAAATCATTATAAGCTTAATCATGGAAGATAAGCCAGAAATGGATGGGCTTATAGGACTTTACCAGCTTATGAAAATAAGCTTGAGCTTGTAGATAAGCTCTTAAGAGCATTTTAGTCCTTGTTTAGAGCAAAGGACAAGGTACAATCACTTTTACTATTTTAACTTAATTTCTTATTTTAATAAACTGCTTATTCTCTGCTTATTTATGCTTATTCAGTCTTATAATAGCTTAATGTGTCTAGTTTATAGTTTAGAATAGTTTAATTTGAGTTTTCATAGAATTTGTCCATTTTTAGTCAAAATAGCTTATTAGTTTAACTTAGAATTTAGTGCTAATTTATATAAAGTTAATGCTTCTTTGTCCTTAATATGCCTAGTACTTAATCTGTTTTAGCATTTCAAAGCTTAGTTTGGTTTGTTTTAGTTTAAAAATGGTTTTTCAAGTTCTAAAGGGGTGTTTGGGATAAGGAATTTTGATATGGTAAAATAGTGTGCAATTTGTTTTTGGAATCTAAATCAGTTTTAATAAGCTCTAATTTAGTTTAAAGGTTAGTTTTATTAAGCTTAGAATAGTTAGAGTTAAGCTTCGTAGTATGTTTTCTCAATATCTTAAGTGTTCCAAACTGCTTATTTGCTGAATTTATAAAAAAATGCTTAAGGTGTGGTTTTTGTACTCAGAATGGGTCTCATTTGAATCAATGCACATCTGTTTTGAGTCATAAGACTTCGGAAAAACCTTAGAGTGTTTTAGATCAAAAGAAGTTAAGTAGTGCTAGAATTTGGTTTGAATTTAAAAGTCACTACTATGCAGATCATTTGAGTCTAGATTCTATTTTATCTTTATTTAATTTTGATTAATCTTAGCTTATTGTAGTGTGAATTTGATCTGTTTTAAGTTTTTAGGGTGCTAAATTAGCTTTTGAGTCTTAAATTTTAAGCTGCAAATAAGTCATTTTTCTTCAAAAAGCCAAAAAAAACAAGAAGTGTATTTTGTCATTTTCATATGCTTCTTGTAGCTTCTTTCTTGAACCAGTTTGCTTAATTACTACTTATTTGTGTTATTAGAGTATATGACTAAATCTGTTTTTAGTTTTCAGCTTATACTTAGTGCTTAATAGTTCTTAATCTTAGCTTAAATTAGTAGTAATTGTCCTTTAAACCTTTTTTTGTGTCAACTGACTTAATACCTTTTGTTACTTTTCAACTTATTTTGTTTGCTTAATTTTTGTCCTTGGTGCTTATTAGGTCTTAGTCTAAGTCTGTTTCAGCTTATTTACCTTTTGTTAGCTTTTTGGGGTCTTATTAATGCTTATGTAATCTAATAGTTTTAGCTAAAAGCAAACAAGCCAAACTGTCACTTTTATTTAGTCTGATTCTAGCTTATTAATAAGCTGTAGTTTTAAGTCCTGAATTAAAGTTGCTTATTTTTCCTTAATCTTATGCTTTTTCAAAAAGAAAAATAAAAAAAATGTTTTGCAAAAAGGGATAGTCACAGAACTTGAACTTGTGACCTCCCTCTCAACACACACACGTCTTACCATCCTGCCCTTAGGTCTTTTTCCTTATGAGTTTGTTTTATTAATTACTTATATGTTACTTAGTTTAAAGAATAAACAGCTTATTAATTTTTTACAGCTTATTGACAATAGCTTTTTCATTCGTTTTTCTTTGTAAACCTCAGATTTAGTATCTAGTGATTTTATTAATTTTCTCAAAATTTTAGGATTAAGTTTAGAATTTTTAGTTTAATTTTTAGTATTATTTAGTTTTAAAAATAGTTTTAAAGAGTTTAAAAATTATAAAAAATATATTTTCTGACTTTTAAAAATTAGTTTAAGTCATTGAGTTTAAGAAATTTGCATTTTGAATTTTTAGAGTTTTAATTTGTCATTTTTAGTTAATTAGTTAGTAATTTTAGTAAATAATTAGTTTTTAATTGTTTTTAAATTGCCTTAATTTCTAGATTAGCGTGCCTTTATATGCTTTCCCTTTGCGTTATTAGTTTTAGAATCCAAAATCCAAAATATCGAATATTCAAGCACGCAATCACGAATCGAAACACGATATTCAATATTCACGCTTCGTTCGGAAAACGACTCGGGAACGATGTGAACTTTATCCTTTCCTAAGGGTAATTTTCTCATCAATACTTTCCGGAAATATATTTTATTAGTGATTAGCTTATTACTCTTTCACAAGAGTAGTTTGCCTAATTGCTTTTAATATATATATATTATTAATATATAAGAATAAAATATATATAATAAACATTATACATATAATACATATAAGACATATGCATATATCTACATATATATAACTAAAGCATATATATACATATATATCCATATGCATTAATATACATATATATACATATGCCAATAAAATACATATATATACATAGCATATATATATATATATATATATATATATATATATATACAAAATTATATACATATAGATATATACATATATACATATAGATATATACGTATATACATATACATATTATATATAACATGTATATACATATATATATTATAATATATATATATATATATATATATATATATATAAATAAAGATATATATGATAAAACAATTATTAAATGAGGTATATATATATATTAATATAATATAAAATATATATATAATAAGTATATTTTTATAACATACGAATCATCAGTCTTCCCAGACATTACTATATAAAATATTATATATATATATAGTAAAATATATATAATATATATATATATAAATAAATATATATATAATATAGATATATATATTATATATATATAAATAATATGTATATATATATGTAATAAATATAAATATATATATATTTTATATATATTACATAACATATACATATAGAATATACATATACTATACATATATACATATAAAAATACAAATATATACATAAACATATACATATAATATATATATAAAATACATAATATATATATATATGTGTATATATATGTATATATATGTATATATACATGTATATATATGTATATATACATATATACATGTATATATATGTATATATACATATATACATGTATATATATATATATATATATATATATATATATATATATATATGTGTGTGTATATATTAAAACACTACAATCATCTGTCTTCCCAGACATTAATATATATATATATACATATGAATATATATATATATATACATATATATATACATATATATATACATATATATATACATATATATATATATATATATATATATATATATATATATATATATATTAAAACATACGAATCATCTGTCTTCCCAGACATTAATACGGCGTTTCCGCTACATACCATACGGCGTATTGAATGTCTGGACGTTATCATTCATTTATTTTTATGCAATTTTAAACATTATTTTCAGTTCTGTCTATACGGCGTATTCCTGCACATGATACGGCGTATTTGGCAGACTGACCCGTATCTAGATACACTTTTACAGGTTTCAACGACGTATTCCAGTTTATGAATACGGCGTATTGGTCTCCTGTACATTTTATTTAGTTTATTTATAATTAACCGTAGATACCGAGATAAGATTATGCATGTTTCTCCTATATTTTGCACAGGACCTCGCTGCAAAGAAATCGACGAAGTTGGTGAAGTATCGATCATCTGGAACCCTGAGTGTGTTGTAATCATGCTGGTATCCAGACGCATTTATAACACACATCCTTGCTCATAAACTCAACTTGGAGAATCTACTGATCAAAATATCAGGGGATTTTCTCATTTTAATTCTTTTAATTCCCGTTTTTAATGTTTTATCTATACAACGAGGACGTTGTATATTTCAAGTGGGGGGATGGGAATTAGAATGCATCCTTGTCCTATTTTTCACACTAAAATGCTTAAATTATGCTCAAATTTAAAAAAAAATCAAGCATACTTTTGTGAAATTACTAGTTACATAACCCGCACACAATAACCCTCATTAGATATTGTGAGGATTTAACCTTATCCATTTCTAAATGTTTACCCAAATTCTACAAAATATGAGTGTGGCGGTGATGTTGTAGACTTTAGAACTTGGCTTGGTATATCTATTCGAGACCACAATAATGAGTACTATGGATTTAGATGGAGTAACTTGTTTAAATTGGTAAATTTTTAGGATTACAACCAAAAAGCCTTTATATGTTGTTTTATTAACTAACTAAATGATGTATTTCATAAGCTTTAATTTATAAAACAAGACATACTGATTAATTGACGAAAACACACGGGAAAGTATACCCTTTCGAGTGTAGTAAAGTATAGGTAAGTCCAGGTCGTCCCAAGGGAGTAGTTCGTTTTCAGATTCAAAAAGTAGTTTAAAAAGAAAGTCCAAATGATTGTCACGATCATTAGACTCATATTTGATTTAACACTAAGTTATACCAAACGCTAGAAATGATTAGATTATTACCAAGGTGATTAAAACATGTTTGTTTAGGCCAAGATACATGAGACAAAACATATATATGGATAAAGATGCATGCACAAACAAGATATATAAGCAAAAAAATGACGAGTAATCAATCAAGCAAATAACTATTCAATATGATAAGAATTCTTTTTGGCCTTTAATTCTGAACATACCAAATGCATTAAGATAGGTTTGTGGTTGATAATATAAAAAGTATACTCTCTTAATCAAGTTCGTTAGACATGAGATTAAGCATTAAACATTATTATACTTAGGTTGATC
Organism: Tanacetum coccineum; assembly: GCA_026074375.1. NCBI lineage: Eukaryota > Viridiplantae > Streptophyta > Magnoliopsida > Asterales > Asteraceae > Tanacetum > Tanacetum coccineum. The sequence continues at coordinate 9,101 of BQNB010033557.1, forward strand.
ATAGTTTTATTAACCAATTCTCACAAGGTTAGTACCGAATTGCCATAGACAAATAACGTGAAATTCAATCAACACAATAGAGCCTTTCGACCTACTTCTATTGCAATGACAAATCAAACAAGTCTCAATGATCTTAGCATAACAATATCGAGCATACGATTTATACGATCATAAGCATATATCCATAACATATATTTATATCACGTCTCAAGAACAACTAAACAAACATAATGAAATTACTCCATAATCAAACAAGTAACACGCATATTAAACTCATAACATTCATCATGAATTCAACAATCATATTCAAAGGATAATAGAAGTTTACCAAAGTTTAAGATCAAACGATGGTGATTACAAGTTTTTCTAACCAAAAACTATTATCAATAACCCAAGATATTGATTCTTATTATTCCAAATCTTCATGTACTGTCACTACATTTCTAGGAACCAAAAATAACAAGCCCAAATCGTCCGAAAAGGCTTCGGTGGAGTAGAAGTACGATCAAGGGTGAACTTGGTGTAGTTTCACCCCTTATGGCTTTTACTTCTCTTCTAATGTGTTGTGTGTGTAAGATGTGAGATTGGGGCTGTATTTATAGGGTTTTTTGGCTGCCAAAAACATGGAGAGGAAGGGTAGGGGCAAGTGATAGGTTACATTTAAGTGCCATATTTAAGAGCATTTAGCATAAATTTAATGAAGTGCGCCACACTTTTTGGATTGTGTGGGGCACATATGGCATTTATAGCTCCTTGTATTTTTCTTAAATTGTAGATAATTTAATTATCTTTACGTGGAAACTTGAATCGCATCAAACGGAGTTCGTATGACCGAGTTATGGCCAAAACAGTGATCAGGTGTCGGGAAGCATTTAGCTTGAGTTTTTTTCTTCGTTTAAGCTTCATTTCTTCGTGTATTCTTCCGTTTTCTTCCACGACACGTACTTAGAACCTACAATATCAAATATACTCGATTAAGTACTTAAAGTTCTTATTATTAACCAATTTATATACATAAAATCACAGATAACGCATATAGAAATATGTATAATTTGAGCGTTATCACTACACTAGTTAGTTAACCCCCGTATAAACTCTTTAATTACTCTCATTTTAAGAGTAAGATACCCTTAGGAAAACCTGTAGAGCCAATCCTTTAGGAATAACCAACTGTTTGTTTCGTTACACCTTGACAACTTAGCCTACCTTGTTAGATTAAGTCCATTTATTAGTTGCTAGTTGCTTAAAGTGTAAAGTATGTATTTCCTGAGTCTTGTGTCATTTTATATCTTTGGTACGGTTGGGAAGAAATTTGCACATTGCAAATGGGAATGTATAAAGTAGTCAAAAATCATGTATTTTTACTACCATCACAATTATTGGTACGTCCGAAGAATAAAGAATTATCAAAGGAATTATCCGGAGTTATTATGATCGTGAAGATGGTGAAATTACACCGAGATTTGTAGTTATGTATATGAAAAACGTCACTTTTATAGCATCATTTATCTCATGCAAATAACCCATTTTTTATAATTATTGCTAATAATTGTTACTTAATCATTTGTATTTGAGAATTGCAGTAATTATAGAGTACTTGGTGAAGATTAGCAAAAAGGCACGCATTCTGGAGCTTAAACGAAGACATTTGAAGATTACTGTTCTGACATCCTATACGTCGTATCCATCAAGGAAGATACGGTGTATATGTGTCTGCACTTCACTAAAGACCATAAAGGAACAAGGTTCAATACGCCGTATCCAGAGTAACTCAATACGCCGTATTCAATATTTAGTAATAAAATATTCTAGAAGATATCGAAAGTGGTCCCTACTCTAAGAAACCCCTGATACACCGTATTGACTTCAGTCAATATGCCTTATCAAACGAATTTTTACTCGAATGAGGATGTGATCGAACGCGCATGTCTATTCCGTCGTTACGGCCATGTATACGTGATTCAGCTGCCTTGTTGGTTTATTTCTTTTGGTGAAAGTTAGAAGATCATACCAATATCTTTCTTCATCCTAACCTTAATTTAAACTCGAATGAGGATCGAACACACATGTCTATTCCGTCGTTACGACCATGTATGTATGATTCAGCTGCCTTGTTGGTGTGGTACTTTTGGTAAAAGATAGTTAGAATGATCAACCCTAAGCTTCTAAATAAAACCCATTTAACCTTATTAACACTTATTTAATCCTTCAGCTCTAGTGGTGGAGATGTGTATCCTTGCCAAGCTATGATAGAATCTCTGTCACGACCCGACGCAATTGAGCAATTTAGTTACATGTTACACCACGGATTAGTTGAGTATTTGAGTGTTTTAATCTTACCTATTTTCATTGAGGAGGTTTGGTTGTTGTACTTGTAATAGATCAATTAAAATGCTTAAACAGGAAAAATCCTTTAGGGATACATTTTCATTAAACTTTTAGAGGCTACTGAGGACAAGGTAGGATTCAAGTTGGGGGGAAATATTTGATGACATTAAATAACGTTACTTTGTATTTTGACATTTATCCTATGTAAAAACCCATTTTGTATCTTATTGCAAAGAATTTTACTTTAAATCGTTTGTATTTGAGAATTTGCAATAATTATGGGAGTTATTGTAAAGGGTTTAGCAAAAGGCACGCATCTGGGCTTTAACGAAGAAATATGAAGTTTCTGTTCTGACATCCTCTACGCTATAACATCAAGGAGATACGCGTATCTGTGCCTGACACTTTACTAAAAGACCACAAGAAACAAGGATCAATACGCGTCTCCAGAGGATTCTCTACGCCGTATTCAAGTTAGGTAACAAAATTATTTGGAAGATATCGAACGTCGTTCCATACTACAAAAAACCCCTGATACGTCGTATTGACCTCAGTCAATACGCCGTATCGACCAAATTCCAGACCTTATAAATAGAAAACCTAAAAACGGGTTTTTAGTGTGCTAAATCATATTTTCGATACCTAAACCATAAAAGTCGATTTTCAATGGAGAAGAAGAGTAGAAGAGGTCGAGCATAACAATTAATTCTATAGGAGAACAAACTAGTAATCTCCTATACTCTTGTAATCGTTCAGTTTTTGGTATCATTCGTTAACTCGGTTAGTTTACCTTGGCTAAATTATTACTCTTGTATTGATTATGACGTTTGAAGGCTAATACCTTCGGGTATTAGCCATTATTATGAAGATCTGAATGTTTGGTTTATTTATCTCGATTGCTTAATTTATCGTTGATTGCTTGTTTATGTTTATCAGTTTATACTTGTTTATGTGCTTTTGTATGCGACCTATCATTCAACTAGATCTAGTGATACGGACCAAGTAATCTAGATGCCGGGATGGCTCTTCATATAGTGATTTATACATCTAGACCAATAGGATCACGAATAATAACCTATCTTTGCATTTAGATTACGAGCTTAGTTGGACCGGCAGGTGACCCTTGGGATCAACGAGTATGTTCTCAATTAATTGGTAAAGACTTGGTTAGTGGACTACTAGTGTATGAATTACCTTTAAGAAGTAAGTTGATAAAGTCTCTATGAGCTAGGGTTTAACAAGATCACCATTGCTTTAATCCCTATGATAGATTATAATCAGCAAATAAGTTGCTTTATGCGGATACGTTTAATTGTGACATAATTCTTCATATCTAGGTCTTAGGAAGAAGTATTGCCTATGTCTTAAGAATGATATGCCGCCTCGATATAAGTAATAATTGCACTAAATAAACAAACCCGTGCCAGTCTCTCAGGCTGAAAATGGTTAATACGGTTTTCTTATATTTGGCTAGATCGCTCTTTTATCTTCTGTTAATTTACTTGTGTGTGTTATTCTGTCTTAAGTTGATCTTAGTCACCACAAAACCCGTGCCAGTCTCTCAGGCTGAAAACCCCCTTATCCATTAGATTTAGGATTAATATAGGTTTAACATAGGTTTAACAGAGAATAGAATTAACTTAGTTTACATAACCAAAATATTAATAAATTGAAAGATTATATCTCGCTATTAGTGATCGACATCGTACTTACCACGAAACTCCCATCTGACCTGGTACACTGCCTGTTAAAGTATTGTTTTTGGTAAATTCGGCAAAATATAAATTTAAAACTTGAAACATAAATTACAACCACACAACGACACATCAACCACGACAGTTTATTGAACCATATCCCTCAGTAATACAAGATGAATTATCACCAAACACTACCTTATGACCTGGTTGCTTTACATATTTATGCAGATAACTCTTAACACCAATCATACTCCTTGAGCATCCATTGTCTAAGTACCAAATAGGCTCCCTTATGTGTCTCTACACAAATAATTAACTTGGATTAGTTTCTCTTTTGAACCCACTTGTTGGTAGGCTCTTTGGATTTTGAGGCCTGAATTTTCTCACCTCTTTTAAAGTGATCAAAATCATTATAGTCAGTGATGGAGTGTACAGTACTTCCACATGTATTATTTATGAGAAGAATGGGATGACTCACTAGGCTGAGAGGACTCAGCTAGTGCTCCTCCTCTTACAAGAATGACATGATTATGTCTTGAGGTAAAGTGATCATAACTTTTAAAAATTTCACATTTACGGTAGTTTCTACAATCATCAGGTCTGTGATCATTGAAACCACAGTGTGTGCATGGTGGGAAAGGATTTGCCTTTGCTTTTAGGATTTGTTTAGAAGGAGATGCATACTGATAAGGTTGTGCCGTGTAGTTTTCACTTCTTTTTAATGAAGCAGTATACATGTCATGATTTGAGGTCCTATGATCCTCCTTTTTGCACCTCATGTAGTATAGAAGTTTATAACAATCATCAGTTGAATGATTGGTATAGTGACATAATTCACACTTTAGCATAGGTTTTTGAAGAGGTTTACGTCTACCTGATTTGGATGATTCAGTGTTTTGACTTTTAGATTTAACATCTTGACTTACTTTGGACAAAGTTTCTGAATCAGCTTCCCTCAAACCAACATCTGTATCTTGAGCAGATTCTAAAACTTTGATTAAGAATCAACCAACCACAACAACTATTACTGTAACTATACTGTTTCATGACATTTGGTCTTGGTGAATATCCGTTCGGGGGAACATGCAAGAGACCAGTACAAATCTTCTCACGTTTGCAGAATACTTTACACAAACTATACTAAGTAAAGTAGTATAAACTACTTCCCCCTGGAAGTTGATGTGATAAAATCAAAGTACACATTTTCCCCCATGATGGTTTCAAACTCTCGGAAGCATCATTAACGTGTACGCCCATATACTCGAGAAGTTCTTGTCTCAAGCAAACATCTTGAAAAATTATGAATGACATTAAAGAATTTTGAAAGATTTTGCTTAGACTGTGAAGTACCATTGACGTTTTGTAGCTTCAAATATCCCGTGAGAATTGCTGATCATATCTCAACCTTTAAACTCTCTGGCTAACTTACCAACCTCGTATTCTGTCGGCTATTATTGTGACCACATGGTGAAGTAAACCCGATATACCAAACTTGAGACTAAAGTATAATCCCCCAAATTGCTTACTTAAGCTTGCACTATTGTTGATTGAAGGACGGTGCAAAAGCAAAGCTCTAAGTACCCTATACCCAACATCAAAAGTATAAGAAGTACAACACCTCTTGAAATTATCCACATCGACATCTGCATGTGACATTGTGTACTACAACGTAACTCCTTTAAGTAATAGTTACCAGGTCTTCAACCAACCACCCTGACTACTAGAAACTAGATAATCCAAATCTCAATCATAGTTGTATACATTCAAGAAAGTCGTCAATCGATGGAGGGGGTTTAAAGAAAAGGGCTAGAAAGTAGAAGGAAGTCTCGATGATGAAATAAGTATACGCCTTCATGAAACCCGCTTCAATATCAAATAAGGGATACCAAATCAACTTCATGATAACTTGTGATTTAGAATCCGAATCGATAGCCGTTTTGACATTTTAGTGAATCTTGTATAGGATCGTTTAGCATTAAGTGTTGTGTTTGCTTTGGTGTTTGTGTTTTGATTGTCTTGATTGTTTTTAGGAAATTGGGGTTTCCAAACTTGGGTTTTTCCTTAAACATGTGCATATTTTGCGGGTTTTGAAAATACTGTGCATATTTTGCCCTTTTTGAAATTTGCATATTTCACCCTTTTGAAATTTGCATATTTCACCCTTTTGAAATTTGCATATTTTGTCCTTTTGAAATCTGACATATTTTGGCTTTTCTGAAACATGCATATTTTGCGTTTTATCAAAAATGAGCTTATTCCTCTGATTACCAAAAATCTGCATATTCCTTTGTTTACCGAAAATCCGCTTATTCTGCTGTTTATCGAAAATATGCTTATTCCTCTAGTTACCTAAAATATGCTTATTCCTCTGTTTTGAAAACCTGCTTATTCCTCTGTTTATCAAAAGGTTGCTTATTCCTCTGTTTATGAGATTCTACTTATTCCTTTGTTTTAAAAACCTGCTTATTCCTCTAAAAATATTAGTGCATATTCCTCTGAAAACAAAAGTGCTTATTCCTTTGCCACTTTTGAAAATAAGCTCGAAATCACAAAATAAGCCACAAAAACATATATCAATAAGGTATAAGGGATATTTACATCGAAAGCTCCAAGCTTTTTTGAAAATAAGCGTAAACCAGACACCCCTTAAAACCCACTCAAAATAAGCTTAAAACTTCAAAATAAGCTCGAATAATCTGTTTGGTTATGATATAAGCCGTAATATATAACAACAAATAAGCTAGAAACATGTAAAAAATAAAATTTTCAAGCTTTTTGTAAAAATAAGCATAAACCAAACAACCCGTATGCTTTTGGCTTAAAAATAAGACACGAAATAAGCATTATACCCACGAAAAACACAACAATAAGCAAATCACAAACACAAAATGCCCCTGGTTAGCTCTGATGCCAATTGTTAACATAAGAAATTCACTAACTAACATGATCCGGAGGTCGGGGAGGATTAAATAGAAAGAAAGCCATATTATTAGATTATAGAGAAAGAAAGGGAAGAGCATGTATTTCTAGAAAGAAAGGGAAGAGCGTGTCTTTCTAGAGAGAAAAGGAAACACACACTTATGAGATGGTTACAAATGAATCCTCACCGCTCCTTGGAAGTAAGGAGGGGATATATATAGCCATGGACACACCTTTCTATCCTATATTGACATTTCTAGTCCTTGCGTATCCGGCTAATATTAAACTAATGTAATTCTGTACAAGTCAGCATATTTTAAGGCTAACACAGGTCCTGAAACACTCTTGTTTGAAGATTTTTATGTTTCAGGCTTTGTATGTTTCATGATGCCTAAGCCTGACTTCTCACCTTTTGGAGAGTGAGGTTGATATGTCAATGACATTACCTCAAAGCCTGGAGATTCTCCTTAAAGATTTTTCAAGGGAGGTAATAGGGTAAAAGATTTTGATTCTGAATCTTTTGATGATTTAGAGTTATTTGATATCTCAGTGGGTGACACTTATTACAGCTTGGCTTTCAAGGACAAGAATTTTTTTAACAATATTAAAGTTTGAAAGTTTGTTGTCAGGGTTGTGTCTTTCAACCCAATCCTTAGATTTTGGAACCTTTCATGGTCATACCTCATAGAGGAAGGAATGAAAAGTTTTTCATTGACAACCTTTTTGGATGAAGGCTCAGTGAGCAATTCTCCACCAAGAATTTTCTTCTTTTGGTTAGGGATTTGTTCACTGATGAATTGACTAACCTTTTTTGAGCTAGTTAGCCATTTTTCATTGATCTTTCTTTCTTCTTTAAGTTGTTCTTGAAGAGCATGATTTAACTTAGTGAGTTCAGTGTTTTGAATTTGAAAAGTGACAGCTTCAAGCTTAGCTTGTTTTAAAACTAGTAAATCATCTCTACACTTATTTAATTCAAAAACGATTTTTTTATATTTTGATAATAAGTTTAATCATTGCTCTTCAACATACTTAAGATCAACATTAATGTACTTAAGATAGTTTTGCCAATAGAAATCCTTATCCATAGAGGGAAGAATATTTACCTTTGTCATGGTGATGTCGATCCATTCATCATTGCAGGCATGATTCTTTCCTACAGTGAGTTCATCATCAGCTAGAGCCATCAGTACCTTGACTTGTGCCAACTCTTCATCGTCTGATACTTCTTCCTCATCCCAATTAAAGGTTTTGGCAACTAGGCTTTTGTTCTTTGATTGAGAAGTCTTAGGATTCTTAGAAGTAGATGGACTGGCCTCAAGGAGTGCAAGTTTGGCTTTTATCTTCTTGTACTCAGTCTTGTAGTCCTTCTAAATTTTTGGTTCAGATTGACTATTTTGAGTTTGTTGAGAAGACTTGATTAGTTTTGGTGTAAACTTGGGTTGAAAACCTTTTGACACTGAAGAGAAGTTTGACACTGGTGATTTGTAAGAAGGTTCAGACGTTTTAGAAAAACAATCTCTAGAAAAATGACCCTTTTGCCACATTTGTAACAATCAGTGTTTTCATTTGCCTTTTGACTTGAAAAATTGTTTCTTCTTTTTATAAAACATTTTGAGTTTGCCAAAAGGGCTCTCTCATGAAACTCAATATCAAGGTCTCTGAGATACTCCTCACTAGTTCGCTCATCTACCTCATAATCAGAATTTTCTTAGAAATCATGTATAACATTATTAGAGTAGAAAGCAGTAAAAATAGTAGTTGATAGAGTAGTAATGAGGGTCTTTTTGCTGTCTGGGTACCTTCTTTGGATAAGGTTGTCCTCATAGAAAAACCTTCCATAGATATCAGCAAGGTCAAGAGTCTAAGTATGATTGGTGTTTCTCAATTCCTGAGACAAGGTTAACCACTTCTCAGGGAGACTATTCACAAAACCAACATTGATTTCATGTTTAGAGAGATTCACACCATCATTGGCAAGCTCATTGAGAAGGGTCTTATAGCAAGTATAGGTCTATGAGAGACTTTCAGATGGTTTTGCCCTAAAAGTTTGATACTCAAGTTTCAGATCTATGATCCTGTTTTCCTTGGTATTTGAGGGACAACCAAGTCAGTCCATGTAGCTTTAGCTGTCTCACGGCTAATGACTGACTCCATTATGTCATCTGGTAGACATGTTTTTAAGGCGTTGGTCTTGAGTGACCACCCTCCTATCATTTAGGGTCCATTGAATCTCAGGCTTTATAGCACCTTCAACATTTTTAGCTAAAATGGACCATCTTTAATACATTTAATGTAGTAGGGTTCCATTCCCGCTAAATAGCAAAGTATACGCTTTTTCCATTTATTAAATTTTCTCGCCTCTAGTTTGGGAGCAATAGCAGCATAGCTACCTCACTTTTTGTCAACTAGCTGGGGTACAATACTTTCAGCAGCCATTTTAGGATCTAGGTTTTAAATACTTTAAGCAGATTTAAGTGTAAAAAGTTTTATAAACCTTCTTCTCTGATACCACTTGTTGTTCCCTCTTAGTTAGTGAATAATAACTATAAAGTTACCATTTACTAACTCATGGCTCGAAAGTAAAGTAATATGATATGTTCTTGAAAAGGTTTTGTGTATGTAAAGATAAACAATAAGTAAAAGAACACAAAAGTAACTTTTTAATGTTTAACTATTTTATAAAGAACCATTGTATGCGGAACTATAATGAGGATTGAATGACAATGTGTGTATGTGATCTCCTCACTAGCAACTTTTCATAAACATAACGTGTTATGCAAAGTTGACTACTATGCTAACCAACTTAGGGACCTAGTAGATATTAGAGGAGCAGGTGTTTATGAAAGTTAAGACTTTGAATGCACAAACCTGACCTTACTCCTTTACCAGATGTTTTCTATTTATACTACTTAGGTAGGGTAGCACCCACATGGGTGATAAGTGCATGTCCTAATGCTGATAGGCTAGTACATATTGTATACCTTTGTCTTTATTACAATTATATTCTAAGTATGGGACAAACACACTTTCTAAGGTCAGTGTTGACACTGACGTTGTCTTCATACCGTATTTAGGATAGTTTGACTTCAGGTGGATAAGAGCTTGGACTTATCCATTTCAAACTTTCTCGCCTATTCTTCAGTCTCTTATCTTTAGGGTCTTCTACTTGTTGGAGATTGCATGGGGTTCAGTGAATCTATTGCCACAACTCACTTAACACATCACCTTTATCTTTGGCTCAGGCTTCATTCACTGAGAACCACCTCACTGAATGCTCGAGTCTTTCTTGTAGACTCAGGTTGAGCATCTTGAAGGCAACTCACTGAGTGACTGTTCACTCAGTGACCTTTGAAATGTTGAAAGGTTATTAAACATTTAGGATATTTTGTATTAAATCCAAGTGAATGATCATTAGGCACTGAATGGGCCTAACATTATTGGTGGCCGGGTATGAAGAGAGATTGTGTAAAGTGTGTCAAGAAGTGCTTGACGTGTTTAAAAGTCAAGGTCGAACATCAAAAGCCGTATGGGAAAATTTAACCGTTAAAGATTTCGGTTTGGAAGTGGGAGAAGATTACGATGGATTTTGTGACTAAACTACCATGAACGACAAAGAAGCATGATGTTATTTTGGTCATAGTAGATCGATTGACGAAGAGTGCTCATTTTATCCCAATTTGAGAAAATATGCCCGTTCATAAGTTAGCAAAAATTTATGTCAATGAAATCATCGCACGTCATGGAGTGCCCGTTTCTATTGTTTCAGATAGAGATGGACGCTTTACTTTTAACTTTTGGCAAGATCTCCAAGAAGAGCTACGTACGAAGTTGCATATGAGTATGACTTTTCATCCTTAAATGGAAGGTCAAAGTGAACGAATGATTCCAACATTAGAGGATATGTTACGAGCTTGTGTAATTGATTTTGGAGGCAATTGGGAAGACCATCTACCTTTGGTAGAATTTGGTTACAATAATGGTTACCACACAAGTATTAAAATGCCACCTTATGAAATGCTTTACGGTAGAAAGTGTCAAACACCGATATGTTGGGAAGAAGTAGGGAGTAGAGAGTTGGCAAGCATGGATGTGGTTTTAGCAACAACCGAGAAAATATAAACCATTCGTGAAAGATTGAAGACGACAGAAGATAGATGGAAAAGCTATGCCGACAATACGAAGAGGCCAATCGGATTTAATGTGAGAGACTTTGTTATGTTGAAAGTGTCACCGTGGAAAAGTGTGTTTCGATTCAAGAATAAAGGAAAACTTAGTCTGAGGTTTATAGGACCGTTTAAAATTTTAAAGCGAATTGGAGAAGTAGCTTGTGTTTTAGAGTTACCCAAAGAAATGAGAGGTATTCAAAATACATTTCTTGTGTCTTATTTGAGAAAGTGCTTAGCGGATGAGTCAAGTGTGATCACTTTGGATGATATAGAAATTGATCTGGAGCTAACCAATCGAGAAGAACCAGTGACAATTTGAGGAAGGAAATCAAGGCAACTTCACAACAAAGTAATCCCATTGGTGAGACAATGAAAGCATCGTAAAGGCACAAGCATTAGGTGGGAACCGAAAGAGAAGATGAGGATTAGGTATCCTCACCTATTTCAAGAGTAGATTTCGAGGACGAAATCCCGTTTAAGGAGGGGTGAATTGTAACACCCGTAGTTCGATGACGTATTATTTTATAATATAAATAATGATATTTAATTATTTAGAATGTATTTTATAAGAAAATGGTAAAGTTATAAGTTAGAAATAAATAAGTGTAAAGTTATTTAAAAATAAGTGCATCAAATAAGAAGAATAGGACTTGAGGGGCTAGTGTTGCAAATTTGGAAAACTTAATTAATTAAATATCAAAAGATAGATAATTCAGACATTTTCTAGAAATATCAGAGTGTGTGTGTGTGCTCTATGTTGACACCAAAAGAGGAAAAGTGGGAAAAGCTAGGTTTTATTTAATTGGTAAAATTAATCAAAGAAGAAGGGTTATCAAGTTAATAGGAGTCTCTAATTTCATTTCCCCACATCAAGTAAGTAATTACCTAATTCGAAAATTAGGGTTTATGTTATGAATTTTAGGTATAACGGTTAAAAGTTATTAATTTATGATCCTAAATACTAATTAATTATAATTAAGGTTAATTCCCTTATAGGAAACAAAGGAGGAGCAAGTCTTGAATTTATAAGTAGGAAATTAAAGGCATAATCATGGTAAGTATATTGACTAAACTTGCTAATGTTATCAAATGTCAATTTTATTGAATTATGATGTATTATGAAGTAATGTTCAAGGAGTTATGAATGTAATGTAGCTTGGATCTAATGCTAGTAAATGTGTATTGTTAGCATAATTATATGCTTGTGAAAGGTATGTTTTAATGTTATGAATGTGCTCCTTGATGTGTTATAACTAGTTTAACCCTTAGTTATAACTTGATGATTGTAGTTTATTTCATATACTTACTAAGCGTTTTGCTTACGGATAAGTTTATGAATGTTTTGTAGGTTCAAGTAGAGTAGACAAGGGTAAGGAGAAAAGCTAGCTTGGTGGGATTAAAGTAGCATTTTGGATTTGGTAAGTAGAAGACCATCTCTCGGATCAAGGAGTCGTCAAAGTTGAATCCCCAAGTGTCCTCTTTTGTTTTGGTATATTTCTTGTGTTAAATCTTGGGTCAATATCATTTTAGGGTCAAAACAATGTGGTCTATATGTTTTAATGTTAGTCGTGAATTAGTCGATGTGAATGTTGAAATTTATATGATTATGTAACTATAAATGTGAATTAAGGATGTTTGGATTAAGGGTTTCTCAAGTTGTTGACTTGTTAAAGTCAAAGAATTAGAATGGTGAATTATGAGGTCAAATGTAAATTGGTTAAATGCAGTATTTTGGTGGTTTTGAGTCTATTACAGAAAGTCTAGTTTGTAGTTTTTGGGTTTCCAGCATAATTCTGCAGATTCTGCAGAGTTCTGTATCTGAGGTCCCAATACGGCGTATTCAAGCTAATGAATACGTCGTATTCAACTTTTGGACCCAATACGGAGTATTCAAAGTATTTAATACGGTTTATCCAAGTTTGGACCCAATACGAAGTATTCACACTTTTGGATACGGAGTATTCATTCTTGGACTCAATACGGCGTATTTAAGTTAATGAATACGGCGTATTGATCACAGTTCACAAAATGTTTATATCTTTTACGTGCTTTGAGTTTTAATTTTTGGGTTATCATATATTGTTCTTATAAATGTTAATGAGCTTGTGTATGTTAATTTTTTTGACGTATGTTTCAAAATTCTTATATTTTGTTTGTAAAGTCCAAATGTGAGTATTTTCGAAAAAAAATTCTAGTGTCATTTAATGGGTGTTTCAGGTGTCTGATAAGCTATGTTAGGTCAGTAAGTGGTCTAATTCAGATAAATGTACCATAAGGTGGAGCTATCTATTGAGAAGGGTATTTGGTCTTGGTGGACAGTATATGATGGGTGAAATAGAGAGTGTGTGAAAGATGAAGCTTCTTGGTCCACCCAATACACTATTAATGGAGGTTAGGATGTATCTATCTGAGGGAGTGTGTTCCCTGTCTAGTGATGCTTTTCTCTCTTTGCCTCTTGATCTATCTAGTGAGGATGTAGCTTCTAGATGGATTAATGGTTAAGAAATGTAACTATGACATGTATAGCCCCTCTTTTAGTGTTAATGGGTGCTATATCCTTCTTGATGATGCCTGCTCAATCTCATCTCAAATCATTATGGATGTGGGTTGAATGGTTTGAGGTTGAATTATGTTTGGAAATGTAGTCAATAGGATAGGGTTTTTTATGCATTGAAGGTGAATAAGTGAGCTGCATTTGGTTTCTGAATCTATAAGCATTTGTTTGGCTTAAGTGTTAGACTTATGTTTTTTTAGTCTTGTGAGAGACAATTGTCTTGTATCCGTGTTATTCTGGCTGTGTTGTCAGATTTTCTTTGTTTTTCTTTGTATATTTCTTGGATTGTATAAGAAAGGAATAGGTTTGTCTTTTCCTTTTTTTTGGTTTGATGTAATTGTTTTATTATTAATATAATTTTCACCTTTGCATTAAAAAATTATAATTATAGAGATATTCATATAAAATACAATCATGAAGCACCAATGGTCTAGTGGTAGAATAGTACCCTGCCATGGTACAGACCCGGGTTCGATTTCTGGCTGGTGCATATTAAAGTTGTGATGACATTTGCACTTTAAGTGTTGGTTGGGTCCTTCACATTTATATGTTCTTTCATCGGATATATAACGAGTACTTCTGAGCTTTAACTTTGTGTTCCTCATTTTGAAAATACTTTTGAGCTAATTACTGTAATAAATAATCTTGAGCTATAGTTTTCTGCTTTTCTTCTACCACATGCTTTTTGCAGACAACAAAACTAAAAAAATAGTGACCCATTTTTTTGTATTTGTTCTCTTTCCAAATGTAATAAGTCATTTATTCACCAAAGTCATTCCAGTAAGTCTTGAGAACCAAAGATAAATTAAAATGGTTAAGTGACTAACATCCACGTGTTGTTAAATCCAATCCAGTAGTAACATTGTGCATGTAATCATAATTAACGCCTTACTTAGCTGAATCAACGTCCGAATAAGCCACGAGAGTAGACCCCACAGATGCTTATAACTGTAGACCAAACTCTAAAGTAACCTGGACATATGGAAGAATACGCTTGATAGAAACTAAGTGAGGTTATGAATGTCATACATCTAGAGACAAATTTGCTGCATATCATAAGGCAAATCATGATGAGTGAATGTGAGATACAGAAGGTCACTTGAAAGTCTATGATACAAAGTAGGATCAACTATGGGAGCCCCCTCACGACCAAGCTTGGACTCAGTGTTAGCAAGAGTCCCAAAGGGATTGCAACTGAGCATATTTGCTCGCTCAAGCAATTCCATAGAATATTTTTTCTAAAAAAGAAACATTCAGGTAATGTCATGTGTGATAGAGATCCTCAAGAAATAATTAAGGGTACCTAGATCTATCATGTCAAACTCCATGTGTAAAGGTAAAATAATCTTCTATAGAAAACTTATAGAAGAAGCTATGAGAACGATATCGTCTACATAAATCAATAAATATCTTACAACCTGTGTGGCATAAGCAGCAAATTCGTGAAAACCAAGCACGAGGGGCTTGATTCAACCCATATAAAGACCGTTGAAGTCAACATATATGATGAGGATATCGAGGATCCACAAAACTTGGGGTATGATGCATATGCACAGTGTTGGAAAATTACCATTAAGAAAAGCGTTCTTAACGTTCAGCTGATGAACAAGCCGTGTGTATAAAAACATGTATAAAAATGTATGTATAAAACCGTGTATAAAACCATGTAGAAAAATATCTATAAAATCGTGTATAAAACGTGTATAAATTTTAAAAATAATTAGAATTTTTTTAAGAAAATCAAATTTTAAGTCTTATATACTGACGACCGTTAGTATAAAGGGCTAACGTTGCAATAATAAATTAAACGGTCGTTAATTTAACCGTCTTACCAGTCAAGCAGGTCATCGGGTACACGCAATGTACGCAAATTGAATGTTTAGTGACACAATGAGAAAAAAATATGGCTACACACAATAACAAAAGATGACAATTTAGATGCATTTTTAAGCAATTAACCCAAATAATATTTGCTAATTATTGATTGTATTAATATTTTTTTAGAATATGTGTTTATTAAATGGGTTGTAAGTCTACTTATAAGATCAAGGATTCATAGGTGCATAGTTGCACCTCCAAAAGTACTTAGTAAGTACTTACTCTCGAACATCATGTTATAACATATGCGTTTCAACTCTGCATGTCAATCAAAAGACCTTGTAAGCTAAACAAATGACAAATAACATGACATTAGCAAATCGAGAACCATGCTAATAGAAAAGTAGACACGTTAGTACTTGGATCAATTCTTGTGGCACGTCCAACCCTTTAGATAATCTCCCCCAACTTCTTGATTCTAAGGGAGGCTCTCATGTCACAAATGTCCCACAACTTGATGTGTAAGATTTCACGAGTTGAAAAGATAGCTTTTTAGTCTACCTTAATGGATTGGAACCTTTTCTAATTGAAATCTTAGAAATTAGACCATTTGTACCAAAATGTTTACATCCACACTTGAAAACTTTCTACCTAAACCTCAAAAGCAATGAACAGTTGCTGACAAAAAGCTTGCTAATCAAAATAAAAGATTGAAAAGTATCATTATCTCGTGTCTTCCAAATGACACAATGAAAGTTGTCATTAAATGTTCCACTTCTAGAGAGATGTGCAATGATTTAATTTTAAGTCACGAGGGACCATCTAAGACAAGAGATACCAAGATTGCAGCTCTTAGACTAAAATTTGATGCTTTCAAAGCACTTGAAGGTCAAAAGGTAAAAGAAACCTACACCAGGCTAAAAATCTTGCTAAATGAACTTGAAAATAAAGATGTTAAAATTCCTCAAGCTGGTGTAAATGCCACATTTGTTAACAACTTACCAAAGAAATGACTAAGTATGAATCAAACTTAGAGAGCTAATAATCATATCAAGAATGATAGTCTAGCTACTCTGTTTGGCAAATAGAACTATGAAGAAGAGTTGATTGATCAAATCTGTGAGTTTGATACTAAGAAATTACCATCCAGAGCTCTACATCAAAATCTTTGATTTATAACACTTATACTTAGGATAGTGACTCAAATATAGAAGAGGACACCAGGAGCAGGAGTGAGTTCTTGGCTAACCTAAATGATGAGTTGCATGACAGAACTTCTGGCAAATCAGAAGAGATTCTACAAAAGATCAAGAAGATTTGGTGCTAGTAGGAAACCCATGGATAAATCAAATGAAACATGTAACATTTCGCATTTTCAGGCCAATTATACGACTTAAAGTATTCTAGTAGTTATCTTTAAACTTGTACGTCTGTACTTTTGTATAAATCACGTAGTCAAATTTTGATGAGTGAATAAATCAAGCTTTACACTCCTTCGTTGATCTCAAATGATGCATACAAAAAAACATTCAAGCAATAAAAACTAACATAGGAAATTAAAAATCCCTCCTAAAAACTAGAAGGAAAATTTCATGTATGGCTTGCTAAATCCATGTGCATAGATCAAGCTCAATTTAGGATAAAGATATACAAGTAAATCCCATCTACACATGTTTTAACTTTATCAAATATACACAAAGATTTAAACTCCCTTTTAGCCTCTTAAACCACCTGGTAAAAGCCTACATCCCTTTTATTTGTAAATCCTCAAGACTACGTGATGTATATCTGTTCTTTTTCCTTTGTTTCTGCTTTCAACGTCTTGAACTTCTTCAAACCTCAAATAGTATTCGACTTTATTACACTATGGCAAGATGCTTACCCAAATTTCAGTTACATAAACATGTGATGCCCATTTTTACTAGTAAAACTACCATAATTATGTGTATAAGAATGGCACCTCTCATCCTTGTTTATCACAAACATACACACACTCAAATTCTGCAAGAATCATTCTTCACTCACCTTTGTTTCCAGCAGAAACAAGAATCACAAACCCACACCTTATAGCATTATCTGATATTATATTCAAAAACCCTAAAAACTCTAAAAACCCTAATTTCGAATTCGTCTCTTGGCTTCTCTTCTCTTAGTCGACGAATAAACAAGCAGGAAAGGGGTGTTCATAAGTTGGTCAAGAGGGATAACTTGTGGTGAGGGGGATTAGCTTTAGAAGTGGGTTGTGTCACGTAGGGTTTTAAAGCACGAATTAGGATTTTCGTATGGTTAAGTGTTTCCTACCCAACCAAATACTGTGAGTCTCACATTTATGATTTTTGCCATTAAGTTATATGTAATCATGTCGTTAAATTCATTATGCTTGAGTAAATATATGTCCATATAGCGTGCTTATAAGGTTTAAAACCAATAAAAATCAAGTCCTTGCAAAGTATAAAAGTTACTGATGTATACGGGTTCATTGAGAAACCCGTATACAAACTTGACCAATGAAAATTCTAAATCTATCACTCGTTAACATAGTATAGGAGTAGTGTTCACGCTAAATTTGAGCCCCTAACACCTTGTAACAAAACAAGGAAACTAACTTTCAAAATTGTTACTTTATGTATATAAAAACTGGTCTGTTGGGTTGAATTTAGACCATGGTTCGACCCATTTAAACTTGGAATTAACGGCAGGAATTGAGGGCGTTTTATAGTTGACATAGTGAGCTTCATTTAGAATTTCGAATCATAAAAAATGGTTGGGAAACGAACCCGCAAACTGAGCAGGAAGTTGGTACTGTTGTCGCATGCCTAACAGCAGTCGCGACCCCCTATAATTTCACTCGTTTTTTACCACGATAACAACCTCGGCCTACTAAACTGATAAAAGGTGAATCGTAGTAGACCTAGCATAGTTTATAAATGTGCTTTTAGTTTGTCGTAAGGTTAAGTAACAAACTCGCAAATAAGACTAAAAGTTAGTACTACTGCCATGTTTTTAAACCAAGTTAAAACTGTTGACACGGGTCATGTACCTTTCACTTTGGCCTCGTTTTTAGTAACTATAACGACTTCTAATTGCAAAACTTATAAAAGATGAATTGTTGTACCCCTGGCTTAGTTTTCAAAAGTATTTTTGGTTTGTCATAACACTAAATAATGAATTTGTAATCCGCGATCAAGGTCAGCCAAAAGTCACTTGAAAAACACTTAGTCAAAAATAAGTTTTCTGTCATGTAATCTAGTCGCGACACCCCTCCCTTTGGCCACGTTTTTAACATATTAAACGACATTTTTAGACAAAACTTAAATAATGAAAGTTGTAGAGGGCATATCCTAGTTTTCAAAACAACTTTTTGTTTGAAATTTCATTGAGTAGCGGGTCTAGAATTTGATTATAAACTTTTGCGTTTTCCCTTAAATTTGATAAAGAAAACTTAATTTTTAAATGCGTTTTGTTATAACTTCGTCCATTTGTTTAATACGTTTAGAGACCAAACCAAATGTCTATTGAATTAACTATAAAAGTACTCACAACTTAGTTTCTAAATTGTCCGATATCGTAATTTACATGTTTGATTGTAAGAGATTATGACCCAATACATTTGGCCTATTTTCATGAATAATCACATTTTAAAATAGTAATATTTTTCAAACTCAAGCACAATACTAAGGACAAGATTGCATACATTTTAGTATATTACATGATTAGTAATATGCGTATTATTCATTTAGGTAGCGGATAGAGTTTTGCATCATTTTCCGTGCCTGCACTTATTTGATATTATCTTGCTATTGCATCAAGGTGAGTTTATAGTCCCCTTCTTACACTTTTCAATCATTTATCAAATCTCGGGGATGAGATCATGTTTGTTTTACAAAATGGATGCAAGTACATTTTAATTCAAATATTACGAGTTTGCCTAAGTAGCTATAACCCACTATGCCCATCATCATGAACTGTTAATTACTGGATTGTAAGCGCGAATGTTATGAATAGATCTATTTGGGAATTAACATCCCCGTTCGGGCAAGTAGCGCTTGCTAGTTTACCGGTTGGCCGGGAACGACGAACGTATACCATTTCGGACTCATAGATGTTACGGGTTGAACATCTACATTGGGCACCATCATTTATATGTATTTGATATACATACATTGTTTAGCTTCAGTGTCATGAGCTTAGTGCATATCGTAATACATTTTTGTGATATTGTATTCGTTACTTTATTACAGGGAAATCTTGCTATCCGCTTCATTAAATTTATAAACCTATAAATTCACCAACATTATTGTTGACAGTTTAAACATGTTTTCTCAGGTCAATAAGGTGCAAGTCATGGGTACATTGGATGGTCGTCTTTTGAAGTCATATCACTATAAAGATTTACGTGCATTACATTTTGGGATATTGTTATCTTGTGAAATCTTTACTTTTTCAAGTTGAACAAGTTAAGCCTATGGGCTTTTGTAACAAACCATTTATGAAATCCAATGTATCAGATTTTAAACGACTCTTTTAGAGGTCGTTCTCATATTTTGTGTTATTGATCTATGAAGTAATGCCCCTAGAACATCATATTCCGCTGCGACCCATTTTGGGGGTGTTACATACTTTATCATAATTTTTTAAATAACTTAATACTCTTTAGGTCACATACTTATCAATTGTGTTAAACGAAATTAAATATATAGTATTTAAAAACCTATTTGCATGCAATAATGTATACGGCTTTAACTAGTTCAAGAACTCTATGTAAATATCTTTCAAAAGATATAACATGTTAACTATACATTATTTTGCCTTTAAACAATTCAAGGATTTTTGTTCATGTCATAGCCAGAAGATATAACTTACTTTATGTTATAAGTCTTTCAACATTTAAAGGACTTCATGTTTATTAATTTACATTAAACATAAACATATTTAATTAAAGTAATTCTGAACATCAACTCTTGACTTCAATAGTAATTCCAAGTTAAACAAGATTACTTTATTATTTGGGACATTCCAAGAGCACATAAACCTTTTACTCGAAGTAGTCTTTAAATCAAGATTACTTCATTATTTTGGACTTTCCAAAACACATCAACATTTTACTTGAAGTAGTCTTTAATTCATATCTCGACATATTGTTTCTAAATAGGGCAATAAGTCCTAGTATAATATTAGTTTCTTACCTTACTGTCAAGAGAAACATCTAATCATATTGTTATTGTCATGTGTTGTACCTTGCACACAATAAATATTTCTCCCACTTGTGCATGGCATAACATCATACATGTAGTCAAACAACACGACGTTCGTTTGTTTATGTGGACAATATGATAGTGTCACGTATATTAGCGTTACAAGTAGATATAGAACCACTTTCTTTAATAAGAAATAGTGCACGACTATTCTTAAAACCATGAGTATGTATAGTTGGAAAACTATATATTATCTCAAGACAAACGAGAAATAATTTGGGTTACTACCAAGATAATAAACCTTGTAGCTCTCACTGAATTAGACAACATTACATTAATGTTTTGTTCAGAAATAAATCACGATGCTCCTACTGCATTTGACAACATTGTAAGTGTTACATAACCAGTAAAAACAAATAGTTATCTATTTATTTTCCAACTTTTTTTGAAATATTGATTAGTAGCAATGTACTTGGATTTCAAAATTTTCTACTATGTAGATGAGGGACTATCCATCAATACTATTTATTAACTTGAAAATTAGGCATGCAATTTCCTCCTTAATTTTGATTAAGACAAACAACTAGATACATTATCCTAGTTTGCCTTTACCACTTTTGCGGTAGTATTGGTATTTTCTAATCAAGAACTCATAAAGCACCTTACAATAAGATGTTATCATTTGATAACTTGAAGAACATGTTCTCTAGTTATTCATATGTATTATATGTTTTAACGTATTCACCACTGAATAAGGGTGATGAAAACTATATGAAAATATAAGTCATCCATTCTACTTAACATTTAAGTTTGCTATGAGTTTGATTACATTAGGACAATTCCTACGTTCCTATTATAACTTTCCGGAGCAAGAAATATGATATGAATGAGTCTCTTGTCCTTACAGAATGGAGTCTCGGTTTCGACTTCTTCAGAACGAAACAAACCCTTGTTTACGTTTATCATTGCATTATACCCCCAAAAAATTTTAATTGATCGCAAAATTCAATTTTTAGTATTTAGATAATATTTCTTAGAGAAAATTAACTACCAGGTTTCAACTTTTTTTAAACAATTAATTTTCTAAAAGCTAGGATCCTACTTGATTACCACATCACAACAGTGATCTGGTAGCAATGGTGTAATTCTAAAAGGTAATTGACGGATCAATAATTGTCATCGGTGCAATTTCCTAGAACATTATAGAAACTTTTTTTAACTTTATTACAATAATATACTTTTTTTAGTTTAAGCATGTATCATCCAATTCAAGCCTCAAGTTTAAGGTCTCACCACTAAACCGATTAAGTCGTCCAATCAAGAATTGTGATTATGTAACACTAACATCTCACGAAAAAGTGTATAATCACCTTGGGATTGAAATGTACATACGTCTCACGCATAGTAAAAAGCATCTGCAAGTGTTCTTACAAATTGGATGGCAACAACTTATTTAAAAGGGTATAATATTTGACGTGACAAATATGTACGAAGAAGCATGCATACATCTTCGTATCATAAACTTTAATAAAAAATTTACTCAATTAAGTTATTTATTACGGTATCACGTATTTTCTATACATCTAATGTATAAATAGTGTTACCTTTTAAAAATTGACGATTCAACGTGTTTTCAAAATTTAAAGATTTTATATTTTATCGCGGGAAAAGATTAAAGAATGGTTAAAAACCATTCAAACCCTAGACCTTTTGCGACTTCCTAAATAGTATGCAAGGTAAGGAAACTACAACGTAGTCTGGTATTATAGAGTAATGGTGTCTACAAGACCGAAGTCTTGATGAGTCTCCCCGAACCTTATTCTTGCAACTAAGTAGTACTTTTGCAAATTACGTCATTAATAAAAATAAAACTTTAATTTGAAAAACACAGTATGAACTATAAAATAGTCCATAATAAATCTGATTTCATAATTATTAGTCATGTTTATATATATTTTTCGAAAAACCCTTTTATTTTCTCACAAGTCCAAACTAAAAAACACGAAACTAATACACATAACACTTATTCAAAAACAACACTTAACAATTAAGTCATGCAAATAGCAATTCTGATCATAATTATCTAATAACTAAAAAATATGTATATATTTATATAAGGCTCCTTCGTCCTAAAAACTCCGACCACATCCATCGATATAATCGATTGCGTAAGCCATATACAAATATATGCCACATAGCACATAAAATTTAAGCAACTTTAGGCCCCATTAAGACATAGCTAAGGTCTTCCCTAGCTTTAAAAATCGTGGATCTTTACCAAATAAAATTTAATGTCTATATTTTAATTCTTGATCATCATATTTGCATAAAGCTTTTAACAATTAACAAGATTTATATCACATATCCCTCCATGATAAATTGCATGTATTTATCATGGATGCTGAATTAACAATTAATTTTAAACATAAAACCGATCAATTAACAATTAAACTTATCAATTTTAATCACATAAAATTTCATACAACCTAGAATTCGTCTAATTAATTTTATTGTAAATAAAGATCGAATCTTTATACTTAAAACGCCCAAAGGGCTTATAAAATTAATCAAGAAACCTAATTTGTCAAATTTTATTACTTTGTAACTACAAATTCTACACGATGGCTCGTGATGCCACTGTTGGGTTTTTACAACTAATTAACCATTAATTTATCATAAGTACGTAGCGGAAAAGATAAACACGTATAGAATTATGTAATTAACAAAGGGATCAAGAATGCGTACCTTTTAGCAATTAACGAATACACCGTCTTGAATATACGCGTGTGTATAATATAAATACCACGCGAAAACCACCCAAGATCTAAAGTAAGATCTCTCTACTTCAACACACACAATACGTTCTTAGCAAACAATTAAGTATGCTAGTACTAGTAGTGATAAAGCCACCAAACGCCTTCGACTCTTGAATCAATCAACACGAAAAACCCTTGTGGGTTGTTGGTTTCGGTCGAACAAACACAAACCGAAACCCTTGGGGTTTGGTTCGACCGATCGAGCAATAGGGAGAGAAGGAGAGAATTTTAGGGATTAGTTTTTCAAGTTATGACAAATAATAATCCCTAGACCTCCTTATATAGCCTACATAACTTGGCTTGCAAGTTAGGTAATTCCACCTCCTCTTAGAGATTAGGAAACAAATAGATTAAGAGAAAAATGAGATAATTCCCATACTTTCCTTTTCTCTATAATTCCCATATTGTCTTTTAACTATTTAACGACTAATATAACTCTGTTAAATATTTATATTAATATTTAATGCCCGTTGAGCTTTATTACTAAATATATTACATTTAATATATTTATATTAATTGTTCTACGTATTAACGCATGCGTCCCTGTAGACTCGGATAAACTTTCCGGACATATATTATTTTACGTGGACATAATCCAACAATCTCAAGATCAAGCTTCGGTGTGAGAGTAAGTATATGTTGTATGGAATGCCGAGAGGTAACGTAATAAATGTGAGTAAATGTGAGTAAACGTAAGTAGTTGTGCATTGAATGAGCTTGGGGTATTTATAATACCCCAAACACTGTACCTGACATCCATATGGAGGTATGGAGCAGAGTTATGCCTAGGCTCGGTACCTAGGCAACTGTTCATACCTGGAGAACACCGTCCCTGAATATCTGGGGTGGCGGCGCATGCCTAGGTCTTACTATGGACCGATGGTTGATAAGATTTTCCTGGATAATAGAGTGTCTTGGTCTTTCTCGAGGTTTTAGCATTGATTTATTTTTTTAAATTTTTTTTCAAAAAAAGAATTAAGAAATACTCATAGTAGAGAATCAGACAGGCGGGCAGTAAGACATGCTCAAAGCAGGGAGACAAAAAGCAAGGGGGAGAGGAGAGAGTGATCCTCGGGTGAGGAGCACTCTCGGCCGATAATTCCACTACTAGTTGGGATCAATAGACACATCTCATTTGATTTCAGCTTTCTCCAGACCTCGAAGGCATCAAGGAGCTAAGTGAAATATGTTCTTTCCACTTGATCTGTTCCCGAGAGTACCCTCAAAAAGGTTTATTGATACTTGTTCCTTTACTACTGCATGACGTGGGCCAATAGGGCTATACATATACCTAACATCACGCCTCATAGACTGATTCGTCCGACACTGGCCCAACGGACATATACACGGACAATTTCCATTAAACATAGGATAATTCAACGACGTATTTACTCGTGTTGTTGACTTTAGTGGTGGTGTGTGGTAAATGTGGTATTTATACGCGTCAAGTTTGATGATTGTCATTAAATCTAGACAAGGCACAAAAAGGTTCATTCTAAATTTTCAGCATGGCATTTACTCTTATAATTATAGCATACAAAAATTAAAGTAAGTTTGGTTTATATACACCGTCGCACCTAGGGTCGTTAACTCATAACATGTAGGTTGATACAGGATATATTATCACTGCACTATAAAAATTTGTCAGACGCATAAAAAAGTTAAAGAATGTCAATAAAAGTATAATAATGTCATTGAAAGTAAAAAAAATTTCACTAAAAACTTTATTTGCTTCTCTCATTTAAAAATAATAATAGGATTTGCACATTGCACACCAGCGGACTCTCTCACCTTTTTTATTATCTGCTTTTTTTATATGACAAGACAATTTTTAATATTTTTTTGTTCCGTATTTTTAATTTTTAATATTTTTGTCTTTTACTATTTTGACTTTATGGTTTAAGCTCCGTATTTTTTTTCCAGTTTTACTCATTTTATTAACAGAACAAAGACAATTTATATGATTTTCTACTCCGTAATATTTTTGGCTTATCATACTTTATAACTTACGTTTCGTTTTTTTTTAATTTCAAAGTTTTATAATAAAAAAAAAATTGATGGTGTGTAAACTCACCAAACCTTTAAAAAGATGTAGGTAGAATTTCAATAGGTAAAATTCTATTTACAATGACAAAATAAAAAAAGTTTGAGTACATGTTATTTTTATTGTGACATATTTTATTTTAAAAACATATTATTAAACTTCAAAATTTTAAGTTTTTCTCACATTTTTGAAAGGTTAGATTTATGAAACTTTTTTAATGTCATTAAAACCTTTATCACTAAACGTCTATTTTTTTTAATGCTACCATGACGAGGATGGCGGTCGTAAAGCCTCGTTGCTCAACCTTGACCGAGTTTTGTTGATTTGTTTCTACCAACTTCAAAAATAAATAATCCATAATTTTTAGTTACCCAATATTCCACGACTACAAAGCTAAGTAATTCATTAAGGTTTACTTTCGTTGATGAACCAAGTTTATATTTTAATTTATAACTAATACGAGTAATTAAAAAGACAAAAATCATTGATGTTCAGGTTATTCAGAGAAAACCGAGTTGTTTTTAACTTCGACGTATGCGGTTTCAGCCATGTTCCTTGGACCATTTTCGGAATTTTCTAACCCGACGAGTTTTAAATTCTAGTTTCTTGTAAAATTTTGAGCAGACTTAAGGATGCTAGTTAATTAGCAAGTACTTAACAAAATAATGACTAAATGGAATGATTGATTGTATGTAACTTGTAAGACCGATTCTCTTCAACTTTTTTGTCAAGTAAGCCGGTGGGCCCACACCTCGCAGGTACACGTGTACAAATTAGAACAAAAAGAATCGACAGTATCCGATGAAACAAAAAAATTTAATGGTCACATATTACCCTAAAGTCTTAAAGTATTCTACTTTTAGTCCTTAAACAGTTAAACTTCTCCAAAGCAGTTGGGTTCTGACCCGAACCACAATCTTTACTTTCTACTCTTTTTTTTTCTTCTTTGAAGATTATTGGTTTTGTTAGAAAGTAGATTGAAATTTTAATATTGGTTATTAATTTAGTGAACTTTTTGTTTTTTTTACAAATCTTTGATAGCTATACTTAAAACATAAATTTCATACTCCACTAAGATTTCCTACTTTTGTTATTATGATTTCGCTTTTTTTTTTTTTTTTTTTTTTTTTGTCTGCACAAAGAATATGACAAAATTGTGTCTACTACTCTGCTTGTCTTAAAACCTAACCAAACAAAAAAAGTTAGCACTGTCTAGATGTTTAGCATATCAATGAGTACTTGTGTCGAAGAAGATCTTTTTTAGTTAATTACTCGTATGAAACATTACTTGTAGCAAAATCTCCTCTGATAGTTTCAGAAATGAAAATTTATATCACGCTAGACTGGTAATATCGTCGATCATTTAAGAAATAAATGTAGAAATTTCTTAGACTGTTTACACCTCATATACATGCAATATTTATAAAAAATGACCAACGAATCTTTTTTTTTCTTTTAGCCTCAATGTAGCGCATGTTACAAGCTGTATTATAAATAGATTATAAGGTCGAGGTTTTGTACGAGAGCTCGGGTCCATTATGGATTCTAACATATTAGAGGATAAATAAATAAGTCTAAGCCCGGTTGTGAGTTTAGAATGTTTAAAGTTTCATATGTAATCACTATTATAAACTGTGGATTAATAAGATATAACACAAACGGACTTTCATTTATCTATCCTCTAGCCTAGAGGTGCGCAAATCAGTTAACCAGTTCGGTTCGGTTTGAGTCAAACAGGAACCAGTTTCAGGGCAACACAACGACTATGATAAATCTACCCCCATTGGGGTTGTATTTTTAATCTTAGTTTTATCTCATGGCCGATGTGTTGTTGCTGCATTGTCCAACGTAATTTGAAAAATTTTATCTTTCAAACAATAAACGAAAAAGACTTTTTTAACATATTTTCAAGTTTTTACCGGTGTGCCTCAGACGAAAACTCTTCGAACGAAAATGACACGCTTCATCATTTGCCAAAGAATAGGTTCAATCCAATTGTGCTGGTAACACACAGTAGAACCGGGCAATTTATGAGGAGCGGACCATATGTCCGTTGTTAGGTTTGACCATAGTATTTAAGTTAGCAAAACCATCAATTGTTGTGTTAGCCGCTACCCATAATTCTTGCATTCACGTTTAAGGGTTTGAAACTGATTCATGCGTGTAGCGGGTTGCATAGAGTTCTGGAACACTCTCGTTGTCTGTTCGTTGTCGAAGTGGTAAATGGTAACCCTCTTTGAATCACCAAACCCGAAATTTTCTACGTAGATAATCCGGATTGTACATGAAACCTTGCCCATCTCGGCCATCGTGTTGCCCCGCTTCAGGGTTTCTGATTCTGCTGAGCCTTGAGTACTTCACAATGAGGATGACTATATATGATTCTTATACGTCGTATTGGAAAACCAACCGCAAAAGAAATGAAAGCAGGACTTGCATTTGTGCTTTTTTTATGACGTCGGTATAATGCACATTGTTGTTAGTCTTTCCAACACTTCTTGGTTTCGATGGTTTGTACGATTTACGGATTTGCAGTGCACTTGTTGACCAACACCGGTAGTACTGAGCGAGGCGGGATTCACTTGCCATTGCGGTGGATATGTTTTTTTTTAGTTCTAAGAAAGATTGTATGAAGGATTGATAGTTGTGATAATTGTTGTAATATAACATCCGTATTTATAGAATAAGATAAATCTGCTATTCTAATCCAGTTTTACACAAAGAAAATTATATGTATAGATAAATTGATTAAAGTAAATTCCCGGGACCCATTTTATCCAAAAAAAATCGTTCGGTTCCAAACGGTTTCCAACAAACCGGTTCGGACAAACGGTTCCAAAACCGGTAGTCAAACCGGTGGGAATCCCAAAAAATGTCCGAACCGGTTTCAAACCGGCGGTTTGACCAGGAACCGGAACCGGTTCGGTCAAAACCGGTTTTGACCGGTTCGGTTCCTCGGGTTCAAACCGGTTCCGGGTCGAAAACCGGTTTATTTGTGCACCTCTACTCTAGCCTACAAAGTACATGTTCGTTTTTTTTTAAGGCTAGCTTTATTAAAAAAAGCTCTAAGGAGCAAAAAGAAACTGTACAAGGAAACTAAAAGAAAAGAGAACAACAAAAAACTAACACATACAAAACCAAAGAACTAAAAAGAAACTATATATAATCTAACAATTCCAGATAGACCACAAAACACACATCTACACCCCGTGAAAAACACGATTAAGAATCTCATTTCCAAGATTACCAATTTTGCCCATGGCAATGTCAGATATAGAAAGAGTTGGAATGGAAATCGTTATATCAAAACGCCACCAACTTCAAACCTTCCTACATAACAAAATTATCTTAGGGCACTTAATGAGACAATGATCTAAAGATTCATCATCAGCATCACACAGGGACGGAATCGTGACCAAATAAGACCGGGTGCATGTTTTTTTTTTTGAATCATAATACTAGAAACACACTTCGATGGACCGGTTGCATTTAAGATAACTTTAGAAAAAGACGACGTTTTTTACAAAATTACTGCATCTAAAAAATCCATGGGGTTCTCGGGAACCCCCTGGTTCCGTCCCTAGCTTCACAGAACGGACCCAAAGAAGGGGGAATGTCCACCCCGCGAGCAATAAGATTGACCCGAGATGGTAACATGTCCAAAGAAGCACATCAAACACAGACATTTACTGTACGAGGAACCCAAAAATTCCAACGAAGTTAGGGTTCAAGGCTGCTATCGGCAAGCTGCTTATTAGAAAAGGTACATGTTCGTTTTTAAACTGATATTATACTTATTTACAATTTTACATCGACATCGCAAACATCCCCAACTTGTGATACGGCATTTCATAAAATTATAAAAATGAGGAAACAAGGAGTTAAGAACTTATCATGATGTCATATTTAACTTTATTTGATCAACTATAAATCTTGCGCATGATGTTTATAACAATAACAAATATTCATTTTTAAAATAGTTAATGGTAATAAACGGCCATAAATGATAGAACCACAAGTAATGACATATGTAATTGTCAAATATGACTTCTTTAAGGAACAATCAATGTGTAAATAAATAGCCATAAATTGTTCTAGCAATCACATAATCAGGGGTGAAAACGAGCCGAGAAGCTTGTGTAAAGCTTGAGATTAGATCGATAAAAAGTTTAAACGAGTCGAGCCTAAATAAGCGCGAGCTCGAGCTTAAGTTTGGGCCCATTAATTGAGCTGGAGCCCGAGCTTTATATAGATCGATTAGGCTCGCGAGCCTAAACGATCCCTAAATATATATACGTATATTTTCGTTTATACATGTAACCATGTATAAACGAGCTTAAAAAACTAAACAAGTTCGAGCCTAGTGTGATTAACGAGCGTTTGAGCTTTAATTCCTTTCAAAACGCTTAATAAGTTAGTCGAGTTCGAGCTTGTAAAAATTTACATGAGTTGGGCTCGAGCTCAAAATATGAGGCTCGAAACGAGCTTAAGCTCGAACTTTATATATATAAACGAGCTGAGCTCGAGCTCTGACATGCTCGAGCTCGATTACCTCAACATGTCATACGTGATTTTATGAAAATTTCTGATAATCCCAAACAAGTTCCTTCGAATCTGAACTATTACTAATAGCAAGTGTCTATTTCCAGTAAAGTTACAAACGAGCCAATAATGTGAAGATAAACTAAAATTCTATATCACAATTCTATATATTCGTAGGGGACCGTTCTTTGCAGAATCATTTTTTTTACAGAACATACAGAACCACTTTAAACCAATAAGAATTTAATTATATTAATTATTATTTTTAAAATCAAAAGGGTATAATAGGAAAAACACATTTTGCCTTTTTTTGAATTTTTTAATTAAAAATACCTTTTTTTTAATCCCCTAAATTTTAGATTTTTTTTTTACTTTTACATTTTTTTTCAAGGATACAATGTTTTTTTTTTTTTTTAAAAGGTGCATATTTGTTTTTTTTGTTAATTTTAATATTATAGTTTTACATACGTTTTTTGCGTACAATTTGTTTAGCCATACAACTTTTTTTTTTTGCTTAAAATGGTAGTTGCACATATGTTTCTAGTATACATTATTTTCGAAAATTTATAACAAAAAACATAAAAATATACATGTAATCTCTAAATTTATAACAAAGCAAAAACATAAATACACAAAATTTGATATCAAATGAAATACAATTTAAATACAAATGTATATTGTTAAATATAGATATGCAAGAGATTCAAAAACATGTGGGCCCTCTTAAAAGAACATTCGTGCACACTTCAAGAACATATATGCACGGCTTCGAGAACACATATGCACGGCCTCGAGAACATTTGTGCACACTATCTAAAAGCACAAGTGCATCCATTGATCAACTTCATCATACGCCCTCATTCTTATGATTGATCCATCCCCCTGAAACAAATATATAAAAAAAACTAATTATATCAAAGTGCCCTTAATCATAAACAAAACCTTCTAAAACATATCAGACATTGAAACTAAATTTTTTATTGAACTTTTCTCAACAAGATAATGCTTTTAAGCATAATTAACACTTCTTTTTGACAAAAAACTATATACAAATGTTGGACAGTTGGCACATAAATCGCAACCCAAAATATATTTGGTCGAGAAAATAATCAAAGTCAAAAGTTATCTTACTATCATGTACCACTGGTCGAACTTGAGTTGTCAAGACATAACATTTCCATTATGATAATCACTCTATCATTTATCTCATCCAAAACAAAGAGAAAAATAGAACTAAATATAAAGAAAATAACAATTAAAAAGAATATGTGTTTCTTATGATCACTATCTGCCAACCATTCACGCTTTTCGGTGTTTTTGATCAAAAAGATCACAGGGAAACTAAATCAAAAAACACCAATCACACATAGAAAACTTCATTTTAAGGATTTTTTTTAAACATTTTGTGTTATTAGCAAAACTCCTAAATAAAGTGGCCAGAGGTCTTGGGTTCGAACCTTGTGGAGAAAATTAATCCCTTATTGGCCACGGAGGTTCACCTGCGCTGACTCCGAGCTATTCATAAAAGTAGTCACTAGATTAATCGGCTCGCAATATCGAGTCGTAAACCCAAATATAAAAAATAAAAAAATAAAAAAAAAATCATATTTGTACTCGCCAACCCAAAAACTGTTGGGTTAAATCGTATTGGTTTGCTTGAACTTGCTAATTTCAAAATCTCGTACAATAAGATAAGATCTGACATGTATCCCTATTTTACAGTGACAACTTACGAAAATGATCATATTTAAAATCAATTTCTTTTAGAAGTTTATAATAACGAGTTTCGTAACTCGCGTGTTGCCGTGAAACGCGCGGGACTATTTTCTCAACGGATCGATAACTCTAATTAATATCTGTCATTCGTTAGGACCCACCTTACAGCGAACTGGTAACCTCAAAAACTATTTCCGTTAATATTTTAAAAATATATATTAAACTTCAACATTTTTTTATCAAATCATACGAATATCAGAAGCATTGCAATATTGTTCGCAATTTGACGATCTTTTCGGTGACATTTTTTTTCCGAATGAATCGATAAATATGCGTTCCATATTTGATAAATAAAAATTATTATATAAAAAAGACCTAAATAGGAAAATGTTGAAGAACGGTTTTGTAACTTTTAGCAAACTTGAAGGTGCGCAAACATGAGGTTGCGCAAACGTGAGGATGCGTTTTGTAAATATTTTAAAAATATATATTAAACTTCGACATTTTTTATAAAATCGTGCGCATATCAGAAGCATTGCAAATCGAGCTCGTTTTGTTTGCAATTCGACGATATTTTCAATGACATTTTTTAGTCTGAAGTAATCGATAGATATGTGTTCCATATTTGATAAATAAAGTTTGTTATATAAAAAAGTTGTAAGTAAATAAAAGTTGAATGTCACTTTTGTAACTTTTGGCAAACTTGAAGGTAGTTTTTGTAAATTTCTTTTTTGATATATATATTTTTAATGGTTTCCTACTGTTCACATCAAGGCTGTCAAACTCGCGTGGTTTTCAATCATGATCGTACGTTCTTACGTGCCACTGATTAGATAAATCGTTGTTGTAGGATCGGTTGTAAGATCGCATAAAAGGTAGCGATCGTAAGTCGATCGTAAAACTCGCAGTAAGATCGTAAGATCGCGTGTCGTTAAGAGTTTACTAATTCCAAGTTAGAAACTTACTGAATTACATAGCTCAGGCCCATTACTCTTTTTAAGCCCAAAAAAGAACAATACGAGTCCGCTAATCTCAGTAACAAGTATTGACGTTTCATTTCAAGATTTTCTAATCAATAAACCTAATTATCTACTTTCCCCAAATTGAAATTACATGAAATAAATTAGGGTTCTTTTTCTTATGTTCTAGTTACTTGAAGCAAAAAAGTTTCTTAAAGGTAATTGTTGTTTTTTCTTTTATCTTTTCATAGTTTTAACTATTAACCTTTAAGTTTTAATTTAGATAGCTTAATTGTAGTGATACTAGTGATATACTTTGTTTTGAGACGTTTATTACGCATGTTATGTAATTTTATTCCGCTAAATCGTGAATGTGACGATTGAAACTTGACTTTTTTGTGTTTTACTTTTACTTTGGTATTTTAAATTTGAACTTTGACATTTTCAAGAGTATATTATATAAACTTATCTTTAATGATGAGTAGATATAAAAATAGTTTGACTCGTTTATCCGTTGCTTACAGAACATGATAAATTGGTAGGATCTTACGATCTCGATCCGATCTTACGATCTCGATCTTGCAAAGACAAAAACGATCCCAGGTGGGATCGCGATCTTGACAGCCTTGGTTCACATGAACTGTTTCTGCGATTTAATATAAGTTATAATTATAATTTATGGACATTTTGTACATGACTTAAAAAGGTTTGAAGATAGTTAAATAGGGTAAAATCCATATATTATGTTAGGATCATAAAAGTGTCGATTATGATACTTTAAGTGGTTTTATTTATTTTTAATGCTTAGTTTTTATTTTTCATAGTAAAAAGTATTTTGTAATAAGGAGAAATATGCTAAAAGTAGAAAATATCATATTATCCAAAGACTAAGAACTAAATAGTAAAATTAGTAAAATAAAGGAAGGGGAACTCTCCCCCCTCTCTTATAAATTGCCACATAATCATCATTAGGTGGTTAAGGCTTGTAACAAACTTATTTCCCTCTTTTTTTCTCTTTTGTTATAAAATTTGGAAATTGTGAAAGACTTGTCTTCGTCTCTTAATTCTCTCTATTCTACATTGCTCAATATCGTGTGATTCAAGCTAAATCAAGACCTAACAAGTGGTATCATACGCCATTAGAGATTAAGAGTGTTTGACTTTGTGATCGAGTTTGTGATCGAGAATGACGTGATTGATTTCGGTGGATTTCGGTGGTTTCGAGTGTTGATTTGAGCATATTGTGCATTCTCGACATCCTAAATCACGTTTACACTCATTTTCGACATCAAAAATGGATAAGACGTGATCGTTTTGAGCATATTGGAGTAATCTTGGTATCGTATATTGCATTATATTCAATTTCGACAAGATCGTTGGCCGAATAGTAGGATTTTATAGTCGTTTACTCCTATTGTTATTAGATCGAGTTGTAATAGATATACGTGTTTTCGGTTTTATCGAAAAACGTATTTTAAGTGCTTATTATCATTCTCGGAACTTGTTTACGAAATTGGTCTAGATACACAAGTTTTCGGTTTTATTGAAAATTGTGTATTAAGAATTTGTCTCATTTTCGGAATTAAGCATATTCGTTGTAATAGATACACAAGTTCTCGGTTTTATCGAGAATTGTGTTAGGAAATGTCAAATTCGATATCATTTAACATTTTTGTCACAATTTCGGTTTTATCGAAATTGTGATAAACGAGCAAAAGGATAATTTTTGACATTTTAATACGGATTTGAGAATTGTAAAGTGATCATTTCTTTCGGTTTTATCGAAATTGTGGTCATTTTAGGATTCAAAGTGTCAAAATTACTTTTTTGGTTTCATCGAAATTGTAACATTCATTTTCGGAAACATCTTAAACGGATAAATTTAATCAAAATTGATATTATTACGGTTTTATCGTAATACTTGTATCGGATTTTAATTAAAAAGGTTTTTCAGAACGTGTGTTTATCGAATTTGTCTGTTGTTCAAGTTTAGTAGTGTCCGAGAAAGGTTTCGAATTTCAGATTAGTACTACCCGAGATTTACCTTACCGAGTTTAGTGTTGTTCGAGAACAGTGTTACAGAGATTCAGTATTTCTCACTTCCGAATTTGGAAATCGAATTTGGAAACTCAGTATTACTTGACAAGTATTAAAGTTTTTGGTTGATCACAAATAGAACTCTTTTTCGTCTACAAAGATCCAATCATTGAATCACAAGAAATGTCGACGTCTAATACACATCAACAATCTCTTGTTGATGCCGGTTCTGAAACTAGACCTCCGATGCTTGAAATTGGTAGCTATATACCATGGGCAAGTCGTTTTAGAAGATACCCCAATCGAAAGAGAGAAAATAGAAAGTGGCTTAACAAGGCAATTGATGAAGGTCCATATGAGTTTAGATTTTTCACTCCTTCTGAAACTGAAGCACCAAGAATGCAAAAAGAAGAGGACTTAAGAGGAGATGATTTGAAACACTATGAAGCTGAGATTGAAGCAATGAATTTGATTTTAATCTCTATCTCAAATAACATATATAACTTTGTGGATGCCTGCACTACTGCAAAAGCCATGTGGCAAAGAGTTGAACATTTAATGCAAGGAACTGTGCAAAACAAAGTTGACAGGGAAACATGTTTCAATAATTGATGCGGTCGTCGTAAGACTTCAACAAGAAGTTTTACAACTCCCTAGGCAGAGTACCTAACCGTTGTAGTAGTAGTATAGGCAAGACTCGGGGGTTGTTATCGTTCTTTAGGGGAATAGGTTGGGAAGGCTTGATCACGGTCTAACAAAATTCTAGGGGTTGAGAGAAGATTATTTTTGTATTTTTATATTTTATAGAAAGCATGTAAATCTATGGTTTGAGAGGCTGGTTTGATAAACTACTAACTAAACTAATTGATAAACCAATCTACTGGTGCTAACTTTATGATAAGTGAATGTATTTACTTAATCATGCATTACTTATCAGATTGTTTCTCCTAATCTTGTTTCCTTGTCACACTTGTGATGTAATGTGTAAGTATTTCCTAAGTTATGATCGAATTACACGAATCCGTCGTCTATTTAATATTCCGTTAAGGCAAAGCACAAGTAAGGTAGTACGAAGACTATTACAAGGCCCCTAAGAGTATATTAAATGCATGTGAAATACCTTAAGAGAGATCAACCATATAAGGGGCAAGGTAGTATGAAGACTGTTACCCTATGGTGTCCTTTCTACACACTTGCATTTCCCTGGATGTGTCAACAACGATACAGACAAAAGCTGGTTTTCTAAGGCCTAACGCGCACATTCATCAACAAGAAGCAACAGTAAAAGGAATCAACACATATGACTTTCTGAATCAATAAGCAAATACAAAGGAGGGTTTAGCCTCACATGTTATAAAGAAAGCAAGAAGATAAATCAATCACACAACACATAGACATATTGAATGATTAATGATAAATAATCTTACTTAAATTAAAACATGGATCCAAGGTAGTACAATAGGGTTTTGAGGCCTTAAATACGACCTATGAAGCTGCTACAAGGACTAGGGTTCGTCTCCATAAGTTATACAAAGTTATCTCAAAAGTTACACACTAAAACCCTAAAATCAGTTTTGTATATATATAGACATATTGACATGACAGCGTCGCTTGATGCTTCTGACGCCGTCGTCACATAGATGGTTCTAGATCCACTTTAAGTCGGCTACGTTATGATGCCGTCGCCAATATCCAGACATCGTCTCCAGATAGATCACGACGGCGTCGCTTTATGCTTGCGACGCCGTCTCCACGCTCTAAGAACAATACTTCTTGGTGAATCTTGGTGCAAGTCCGCAATCTCGTCCGTTTCTTCTCCAAATGAGCCCAAGTCACGTGTATTTCCTCCAAATGCCATCCAAGTACTAAAAACCTGAAAACAAATGATTAAGCACATAATCTAGGCATTTTGCATGATTTAAGGGGATAAATGACCCCGAAATAGTGTATAAAATGACACCTCAACAAATACCCCTACACTTGGGATTTGCTTGTCCTCAAGAAAATAGGTTTTTCTACCTAGACAATAGCAATATGAGGGTCATTTAACCTACTCTTTAAAAGTATTTTACAACACAACATTTTAGACCTCGTAATTAAAAGCACGGAAATCATACACTAGCACCTCACATAAGTGTTTGGGGATTCTCTCTTTCACTCGGGTGTATAATAAATTATAACATAATGGGGAAACAGAAAATCAACACTCATTACCTGTCATAGCATATAAATTATCATAGGCTTGGTAAAGGATCAAACCTCCATCGCTAGGCGCAAGCATTATTCATTACTATCTAAGAGGTCTTTTAAAGGGTTGTGTGGTGTAGGTGTAAGATAGCATATAATGGAAACGGAAACGGATGGGATACATTTGGGTGGTAACTTTGGGTGAATTTAGAGTGGAAGGGTTAGCTAATTATTTATACGAATACACGTTGGTTTGGTTGCTAAGCCAAGACTCGGACGAAGATATACAAACTCTACACAACTCTACATCAATCTCTTTCTTTTTCTTTTCTCGACACTAATATAAAAATAAGCAAATAGCACCCCATACATTTTTTTCTTTTTTTTATATACAATTTTTTTCCGTACAATTTTGCCCTGCCATTGCTTAAACATATATATACATCATGGGGGTTTTTTAGATACACCCATACACTTGAACTTTTACATACTCGATTATTTACAATCTAATTAATAACCCAATTTGAGGTGGATCAAAATAACATAGAGATCATCTAACAAACATATGGGGTATTGATTTAACTTTGCTTCCTCATTCATTTGTGAAATTAAATACTCTACATGAATCCCAATCGTCCCCAATAACTGTATTTACAAGGATAAGGACTTAGCAACCGTGTACTCAAATAATTAACTTGGGTTAAAATAATAATGTACTAAAAGCGAGTACATACAAGGTAGGCTAAGGTGATTTGGGTGCAACGATTGGTTTAAGGGTGACAATGCTCTTCATTAATAGTCCGGCTTAACCAGAAAATTACAAGAACCATGAAAAAGGATAGGCTCGGAGGGTTGTACTAGGGGTATCCTACACTAAAAATAAGTGCATGGCAAGGGTGTGAGATAGGTACATGTTCGGTGGTGTCCATCATAAAAATTATTGGTTTAATACATGGTTAATCATAACTGCTCTTACAAGTAATTAATAATCCACTATCGGTCTTGGGGATGCAATCACAAAAACAAGTTCTAGAATATATTATACTACCGGTATAATCATTTATAATATAATACCGATCTCAATGCTTAGACAAAAGGCCGGACAAAATACCTATTCATTCATCTTAATGAAGAATAGTCACTACATCGATTGCTCACTCCTTCGAGAAAGCTAAAGGTATAAAACTATTTTGGGTATCACTATTGGGATACCGAATTCTCTATATCTAAAGGCGAACCTCACATTTTGGGGGTGGAATTTGAGGGTTTTTGTGCCAGTCATATAAATTCCTATCCATGAGACGCTAATAATACTCGGTTTTCATCGGTATGTGTCATAAAAAATTTTAAATTTGGGTCAAAATTACCTCTTATGCTATGTTTTGATATATTACCCTATCGCATTTCTAAGGAACAAGCATATGGAAAATGAATGGAATAGTTTCTAAGGCTTAGTTTTCCCCTACACTTAGTTGAAAATTGTCCCCCAATGTTCTTTAGAAGTACCCGTAATAACCGAAGAGGGAAAAAAACAAGTAAAGAACTAGTACTTCTTTTACTGGTTTGTCTTTAATGGAGAAGAAACATGCGATAACTGGTTAAATCTTCCTCAAAGAGTCGTCAAATGAAACTTCCTATGAACTTCCAAGCTTATTCTCATCAAATATAACCTGTAATCATAGACAAAGAAAACTACACCAAGCATAAAATTGGCGGGATAGATATATATACAACATAAGTTTAGGGTTTCGGATCTACGAAAGCAGTAAAGATAGGATGAGAGTAATGACATATTTGAAGGTTTACAAAAGAATTACAAATTTTAAATATTGCACATTTTATTTTTCAGAAATATTAAAAAAAATTCAAATTTTTACATAGCTGTAGATGCGACGCCGTCAGGATAAATCTTGACGCCGTCTCCAGCGTCTATGAAAATTTCTTCTTCATTTTTAATGAGAAATTTCCTGCACACAATTTTTATAAGTCAAATCTAAAGAAAGTACTGCATAAAAACCTAGAATTAATCATAACAATCATATGACTTAAAACTGGCGGGAATTAATCTAAACAATTTATTTTAAATGTTTGAATTGGGTTCTTAAAAATCGGATATATTCCCCTACATCTCTACGTGTTTACACACACACACGTTTTTCTATGCCCACACTTAAAACAATGTCTATGGATCTCTTTATATAATATAGTCCATAAGACATACAAAGGAAATCTATTTGAATTAGGAAACTAGTCAAAGATAGGTTCAAGACAGAATTCCCAAAGAGTGACCTGGAAAAATGTCTGTTTTGGCCTTTAAAGGTCATGTTTGAACCTGTTGCCACTGATCTACTATGGCAGTTTGAAGCTCCTATTAAGAGTTGGAAGATGTATAAATCATGTAAAGTTAACTGCCTGTCAATGGAAGGAATGATTATTTACATGCTTAATGATGTTGAGTATCCTTTTCAAAAGACTACTCTTAAAAGAAAGAAAATGCTTGAACACAAGTGTGAAGAAATGAAGTTAAATGAAGATGTTATTCAGATGATCAGCCTAATTAGAGGACAACTCAAAAAGGAATAAGGTGTTTGAAGCATCCACCCAGTAAATCATTTTTATTCTGAAAACTTGATATGAAGGTGAAGTATCAAGTTTAGGGGAGGATTGTTAGGAATAAAATGCTAAGGGATTCCCATTGTTAGTTGAATGGTTCCCACTGTTAGAAGAATTTCCCACTGTTAGTATATTTTCCCACTGCAAGGTTTCCACTGCTTGAAGACTTTCCATGGAGGACTGTTCCATTGTTTGATACCATGATTGTTCAACAGGGTGAAGGCTCAGAAAACCAACTTGAGCCCCATCACACACCCTCAACTCAACATGTTTCTCCACCTCTTCCAACTCACACATCCTCACCTCATGAAATACAATCCACTCCTCCAGAAGCTCAAACTACTCCACAAGCATCTCTACCTCACACAACAAATATTCCATCTCACACTCCCACACCTAAGAGAATGACCAAAAGGGCTATACGGATTTCTCGGTCTAAAGCCCTTTCACTTGTTGCAGATGAGACTGTACATCCCATAAGAGGTGACAGATATGGAGAGGCTTTCCCTACTGCCACTAGCTTATATGCAGGGCAGGACAGGGAAAACATACCTAAGACCTCTGCCATGCCCCATGAATCATTTCCAAGGGTTACTTCTCTTGGTGGTGATGAGGGTATTCTGAAACAAAAGCTTAAGGAATTTATGGAATTTTGTATCACTCTGCAAAGCCAACAAACTCAAATGGCTGAAAAAATTCAAAGTCAAGATCTTGAAATCAAGCAATTGAAGGCCATGATTCAGACTTTGGAGGATGCTCAAAAGCCAAGAGAAGGTGTTCAAGAGGATGCTCCAAACAAGGGAGGAATAGATCAAGGGGAGGTTAATGTGTTTAAAGGTGATGCTGAAAAAGATAGTAGCAGGAGTACTGACAAAGGAAATGAGAGTACAGGAGATCTGGCAAATGTTTTGAGTTTTATAGGAGCTGCAAATATCCTAGCTAGTGGAAGTTTGAAGGAAATTTTTACCACTGCTAGTCCACAAGTTCCCCCTGTTAGTTCAAATGTTTCCACTGCTATTGTCACTGCTAGTGAGAAAGATCCCACTGCTGAAGTTCTTACCACTGCCAGAGATACAACACCTTATACAAGAAGACCAAGAGCTTCAAGAGAGGTAGTCATCAGATCTACATCTCCTATTCCTATTAGTATACCATCTGCTGGGAAGGAAGACAAGAGGAAAGGGAAGGAGATTATGACAGAACCAGAGAAGCCTGCTAAAGCTAAAGTTCAAGAACAAATGAGTTTACAATTAGCTAGAGAATTACAAGAAGAATTTGTTCATGAAGATCAAAGCATAAGAGAACAGATTGAAAGAGATGCAGAGATTGCCAGAATTCATGCTGAAGAAGATCTTAGACAAATGATTAATGAGCTTGACAGGAGTAATGTGATGATTAACAAACATATGGCAGAATATGAAGAAGCTGAAAATGATCTGACCATTGAAGAGAAGACTGAGTTAATCACAGAACTCATTAACTATCAGAAAGATTTTGCTAGAATCAAGAAATACCAAGCTCAGCAACAAAGGTTGGCATCAAAATCTGAAAGAAGAAAATTTTACACATCTGTCTTAAGAAGCCATGCTGGATGGAAGACAAAAGACTTCAGGGGAATGACTTTTGATCAGTTAGAAGAAAAGTTTATTCCAGTTTGGGAAAGCATACAAGATTTTGTGCCTATGGATTCCAAGAAAGAAAGTGAAAGTCTCAAGAGGTCAGGAATCCTATTGGAGAAAGTCAAGGCAAAAAGGTTGAAGACAAGTGATGTTTCAGCTCAAGAACAACAAGAAAGTGATAATCAGGATGAGATTATCAATCTTCAACAATGGGCAGTGCTAGTTAGGGAAGAGACTTCAGTGAATATTACTCCTTCAGTTGTCAAGGTACCCATATGTGATTGGAAAATTTACAAGGACAAGCTAAGGGAGGTATACCAGATATTCAGAGTTGGACTAGCACCAAAGGTATTTCCTTACTTTGAGTCTATGCTTAAAGATTTTTGAGAGAGATGACTTTGGTTGACACTATGGAAAATCGCTCGCGGACTCTCTCGCCTAGGTTTCATCAGCTTTAGACTCCCAAAGAGTGACCTAGAAAAAATGTTGTTTTGGCTTTAAAGGTCATGTTTGAACCTGTTGCCACTGATCTACTATGGCAGTTTGAAGCTCCTATTAAGAGTTGGAAGTTGTACAAATCATGTAAAGTACACTGCTTGTCAATGGAAGGAATGATTATCTACATGCTTGATGATTGTTGAGTATCTTTTTAAAAGACTACACTTAAGAAGATCTCGTTGATCACAAGTGTGAAGTAAGTGAATTTAATGAAGATGTGATTCAGATGATCAACCTAATTAGAGGAATAAACCTCAGAAGGATACGGGTTTGAAGCATCCTCTCAGGAAATCCTTTTTATTCTGGTAGTTGATTATGAAGGTGAATATCAGTTTCGGGGAGTGAATTGTTGGGAATAAAATGCTAAGGGATTCCCACTGTTAGTTGAATGGTTCCCAGTATTAGAAGAACTAACCACTGTTAGTAAAATTTTCCACTGCAAGGTTTCCACTGCTTGAAGACTTTCCACTACAGAATGAAGATAAGATCTACACATAGTCAAATACGTGTTATTGTTATTTATAGAATGTATTCTGATTATCCCTGTGATTTAGGAGATCTAGTTAGGTCTTATCTTGTATAAGGCTCCTTGTGCTATAAAAGGAGTCCTTAGGTTAGAGTAGAAATACACACATATCATATACACACATCACTTACATAGATCCTCCATAGACTTTCTCATAGCTTTAAGGTTTTGTAAACCCTAGTACTTTTGAGTACTCGTATTATTCAATCAATAATATTACATTGTTTGATACCATGATTGTTCAACAGGGTGAAGGCTCAGAAAACCAACTTGAGCCCCATCACACACCCTCAACTCAGCATGGTTCTCCACCTCATCCAACTCACACATCCTTACCACATGAAATACAATCCACTCCTCCAGAAGCTCAAACTACTCCACAAGCATCTCTACCTCACACAACAAATATTCCATCTCACACTCCCACACCTAGGAGAATGACCAAAAGGGCTATACGGATTTCTTAGTCTAAATCCCTTTCTCCTGTTGCAGATGAGACTGCACCTCCCACAAGAGTTGACAGATATGGAGAGGCTTTCCCTACTGCAACTAGCTTGGATGGAGGAAAGGACAGGGAAAACATACCTAAGACCTCTGCCATTCCCCATGAATCATTTCCAAGGGTTACTTCTCTTGGTGGTGATGAGGGTAGTCTGAAACAAAAGCTTAAGGAATTGATAGAATTTTATACCATTCTGCAAAGCCAACAAACTCAAATGGCTGAAAAAATCCAGAGTTAAGATCAAGCAATTAAAGGCCAGGATCCAGACTTTGGAGGATTCTCAAAAGCCAAGAGAAGGTGTTTAAGAGGATGCTCCAAACAGGGGAGGAATAGATCAAGGGGAGGTTAATGTGTTTAAAGGTGACTCTAAAAAAGATAGTAGCAAGAGTACTGAC
>BQNB010033558.1:0-44528 GCA_026074375.1 Tanacetum coccineum
ATCTCATTAATGATAATTAATGTCATTAATGTATTCCTTTGTAACATCTTATGGTCTCTATTATATAAAGAGACATAGACTCATAGGTTTTATATCCATCATACATAGAAAACACAGACTTCTCCAATGAGAGTCTGATTACAAAGTGTGTGTGCTTTGTATATTAGTTAGTTAGTTAGTTAGTACACCATAGTAGTTGGTGTAGCCCCATGTTATAGGTTGGGGTAAATAGGAATCGTTCAATGAAGAAAACCTTGTTTAATAACATCATTGTTCTTTATATTCCGCTGCATGTTTATGATGTTATTTGTAAAATGATCCTAGATGGGTTTAATCGATCTTGTTCAACTTCAAAGATTGAATGCTTTAACTGTCAAAAGTTGGGTCATTTTGCTAGGGAGTGTAGATTTGCTAAATACCAGGAAAATAGAGCAAATGGTCGTCAGGAAAAGAGGATTGTGGCTATTGAAGATTCAAACTCAAAGGCCTTGGTAGCAACAGACAACAATGAAGCAGCAGACAAAAATTGAAGATATTGAATGGAACAGGAATTTTGATGCTGTGAACCAGTGACATTAAGCCATGATGAGCAATGAACTGAAGTTTGAACAAGATGATTGGAGCAATGGAGTTTTGATGCAGAAACATGTGGCACCTTTGACCAAGATGGACTTGTGTAAATTTTACTGGTGCAAACCAAACAAAGCTGATTGATTTCCCCACAGTGGGTCTTTAGCTTTGATGGCTACAACTCAGAGGTTACCTTACTGTTCCAAATGTAGTAAATCTTATAATTAAAAAAAGTTGCTTTTTGAATAAGCTATCAAACTGAAAGAAGATATTTTCAAAAGGCTAGGACTGAAATTCTAGGATAATCAAATGAGCT
Organism: Tanacetum coccineum; assembly: GCA_026074375.1. Classification (NCBI taxonomy): domain Eukaryota; kingdom Viridiplantae; phylum Streptophyta; class Magnoliopsida; order Asterales; family Asteraceae; genus Tanacetum; species Tanacetum coccineum. The sequence continues at coordinate 887 of BQNB010033558.1, forward strand.
TAGAGTCATTTTAGAAAGGATGTCATACTTTAAAACACATGAAAAAAGGATTGAATATGCATGGGGGTGGGTGATAAGTTTGCATGGAACCATGGAATATGACTTAATAGATAAGAGATGTGAACACTAGAAGGGGGTGGGGAAAAACAAAAGGAACTAGGATCAAGCCTTAAAAGAAAAGGATGATTTCAAGGTTTTAAACTTGGAAAAAAAATGGTCAAATGCTTCAGTAATTCAAATGAAGTTACTCTAAAACAAAACAAAGATATTGTCTGATAAATCATGGTTATGGATTTTAGGGTTGAGTCTAGTAGTGGTATGGAGGAAAGTGACCCCAATTCTTTCTGGGGGAATACAAATTTCGACTGAATCTTTGTATACAAACTTTAAAAAGCAAAAAGGATTTCATTCGGTCCCTCCCCAAACAAGTACTATCATAACCACCTAGGGCAAAATGTCTTTTTTTACAGGGATAGGAATGAAACTTGCCATTAGGAAATTAGCGGTCCTTAATCAGAGGAATACTAAGTCTAGTCAAACCAGTAATTGTTTAGAAATAAAGTCACATAATATGAAGATTGGGTGGTTGACAGGTTGTTGATGAAGTGACTCGTTTTAAACTCTTTCAGGAGGAAATCAAAGGAAAAACGTTTTTTTTTTACTCAGAAAAATAGTAAAACTCTTTGTGGGAAATCAGGTCACCTAGCAGTCAAAACAGTACGTTGGTAAAGATCTAGGAAAAACGGGGCTGTTTGGGGGAACAAGGGGGTGGGGCGGGGGGGTGGGGGGTAAATTATGTATTGTATGTTACAGTCCTAAGCACCTAATCATGGACTGTGTAATCTACATGTGAAGGAACATTAAACAAACCCAAACTCATTTAAATCTATGGGGAAACACAGGTTCAAGGGGGCCACATGTAAGGTCCAGTGTGGAACATCATCAAATAGGTATCAGAGCCATGGGGCTCTTGATTCTAGGATATACTAGGTTTTTGAAGAATACCTATTAAAACCCTAATTTTCAAGGAATTCGTTTGTGAAGGGTAAAAAGTTTTGTATGGGTTTTGAAGGTTTATTTTGATATAACATTTGATTATAACTTGTTCCTCTCTACCTTTTTTGTATGCAATTAATTTATAATCATTGTTTACTATTTAAGGGTTTCTTGGTGATGGTTTTTGGATGAGTTTTGATCTCGAAAAAGAATGGAATGTTATTCACAACACTTTTATTCTTATTGATTTTTGGTCATTTTGGAGGATGTATTGGAAGATGTGTGGGATTACGAAGATGATTGATTATCACTTATTGATATTGTAGTTGAGTTTCAACCAGATGCTTTTCGTTTTCTTATCATACCTTTTAGCATGGAGTGTAACTTGTTTCGTGCTAAATGGCTTTGACCTTCTGTTATGTGTGACGAAAGGACTTGTCAAAACTAGCAAAAGGTCATGTGTGGATTCTACATATGGTGGCTTATGCTCTCATTTGCTATTCACTTTAATAGAGTTACGTTGTAGTGCTCGTTGTCTCATATAGTAGGTGTTTGTAAGGGATTGCGAATAATTCTACTTATATTTTTGGTCTTGGTATGAAGTTCGACGTCACGTGGATAGTGCAAAGGCAGTGCAAGACATAAGACACAGGTTTGGGAGATTCAACTTCTTCAACAAATTTGTTATATTTTTTTTCTTCATCAGTGATTACTACATGGAGCCTATAGAGTTCGAGATTCAAGAGATGGTAAACATATGGGTTTCAGGGGAAGCTTATTGTTAACATGTTTAACCATCTACATGCACCACTTGAGGGGAAGTGTTTCATTTCTACTGCTAGTCATTTATTACTACTACTAGTTTATATTTCTACTTCTCAAAGTCATTTATCTTATTATGCTTCATGGAGGGTATTTTGAGTCATTAGAAGGATGGATTAGTAGTTGTGGTATATGATTTGTAGTGTGTTATGATCCAAGTGGCATATCTACAGAAGACCCCTATTAGATGATTACAAAAAGGGGAAGAAGATTATAAAGATATGATTTGCAGCTTATTATGTGTGGTGGCATGATCATAAGTTAAGGGGAAGCTATCTATAAAGGAAGATTTTGTTTCATTCAGGGAGATGATTACATCTCAACTTCAGGGGAAGCTTTGGCTTTATGATGAAGTTCGTACACGACTTTGTTTGTTTTGTCATCATCAAATAGGGGAAGATTGTTAGGAATTATAGATTTGATGAGACAAAAAGAACAAAAGAATGAAACAAGAAGGACTTAATCGACAAATTGGAATTCTACAAAAGATGGAGTTTGACTACAAATTAATGATTGGGAAGTTACAAGATGTAACGTCTTAAACGTGTCATTAATATATCAATACTTCGTAACGTCTTATGGTCATTAATGATAATTAATGTCATTAATGTGTTTTATTAGAATTCCTTTGTAACGTCTTATGGTCTCTATTATATAAAGAGACATAGACTCATAGGTTTGATATCCATGGATACATAGAACTCTCCCACTGAGAGTCTAGATAGATAGATAGTTAGTTAGTTAGTACACCATAATTAGTTGGTGTAGCCCCAAGTTATAGTTGGGGTAATAGGGAAACGTTCAATGAAGAAAACCTTGTTTAATAACATCATTGTTCTTTATATTCCGCTGCATGTTTATGATGTTATTTGTAAAACGATCCTAGATGGCTTCAACGATCTTATCAATATTGAACAGTTTTGGTCTACTACTAAGACCAAAATAGTCAATAATGATACGCAAATACATGCCAAGGTTGATGGCAAGACTATAGTAATATCAGAATCATCAGTGAGGAGTAATCTTCAATTTAATGATAAGGATGGTGTTACTAGTCTAACAAATTCTAAAATTTTAGAAAACCTTGCATTGATGGGATATGAAATTGTTTTTGATAAACTTACTTTTCAAAAAAAAGTTTCTTTTCCCTCAATGGAAGTATTCTATCCCTTATACATATCATGTTTACTATGTGTATAAGTTTCAATAATCTTATGCTCTGGAATGAGTTTTCATCTAATATTGCTTCAGCAGTTATATGTTTGGCAAATAATTAAAAGTTTAATGTTTCTAAATTAATTTTTGATGGTATGTTAAGAAACTTGGATACAAATTCTAAAAAGTTTTTGATGTATCCAAGGTTTTTACAACTGTTTTTGAATAACCAAGTTACAAATCTTACAGAACCTTTTAATGATACTTATGAAACATCTAAACATTCTCAATTTTTTTTTGCAAATATGAGAAGAAAAGGCAAAAGTTTTTCAGGGACAGTTACTCCATTATTTCAAAGTATGTTGGCAATATAAGCAGTGGAGGGTGAAGGTTCAGGACAACCCTTTGAACCCCAACCAACACCTTCCCCTACTCCACCCTCTCGTGTAGTTACTACTGTTGCATCACATCCCCAAAAGACTCACACACCTAGGCGAGCCAAAAGAGGTTGGGACACTGAGATTCCTCAGTCTAGTGGTCCCCCTAAGAAGGTTGGTGATAAGGCTGTCTATACAGGAGAGGATGACAGAGTGGTTAGGGCTGCCACTACAGCTACTAGCTTAGAGGCAGAGCAGGAAAGTGGTAACATTCATAAGACCTAATCCACGACAACACTTACTGAACCATATCCTCGGGGAACTAGTTCAGATAGTGGACCCAGGTGCCAAGATACCACATTGGGGGATGCAGATGCCCAGAATAGGTTTGAGACTGCATCTAAACAGTCCCATGACCTACATCTCTCAGAAGTTAACACATTTGGAAGTGGGGAGGACAGTATGGAACATCAAGATGATTTGACAGATTTTATACCACCAACACCCCATGATTCACCTCTCTCAGCAGGTCACACACCTGGAAGTGATGAGGGTAGACCTAACATAAATGAATTGATGGTTATTTGTACAAAATTGTCAAACAGGGTTCTTGCCTTGGAAACATTAAATACTACTCAAGATTTAGTGATCAACATGTTGAAAAAGAAAGTCAAAAGATTAGAAAAGAAGCAAAGGGCAAGAACTCCAGGGATGAAACTCTTCAAGATTGGTACCTCCAGGAGAAAGAGTTTGGATAAGGAGAATGTATCCAACCAGGGGAGGAAAAGTGACAAGACAAAGCCAATGTTTAATGATAGTGACTTTGATGTGCTTGATGATGCAATGGAGAATGTTGAAGGTGGTAGTACTGCTGAACAAATTACTACTGCTGGGGATACACTTAATACTGCTAGTATTGATGTTAGTGCTGCTGGACCTTTAAATGTTAGTACTGCTGATCCTTCTACAAGTACTACTGGGGATATTTTTGAAGATGAGATGATGACTATTGCTGATATACTTGTGGCTATTAGGAGCACAAGACCAAGAACAACCTCAGTAGTGATTCGTGATGTTGAAGAAGAACCAAGGAGAGCAACACCAAGATGAGAAGTCTGAAGGCTAAGGAAAATAGGAAGAAGAAGGAGTTGCTTTCAGTGAGTGTGTAAGCGATATTTGCTAGATCAACAACAATTCTTCCAACTATTGATCCAAAAGATAAAGGCAAAGGCATTATGCAAGAGCCTGAAAAGCCTCCAAAGAACCCAAGAAAGGCTCAGATTTAGATAGATGAAGAGCTGGCTATGAGATTGTTTGAAGAAGAACAAGCATAGTTTGAGAGAGAGCAAAGGATTGCTAGGGAAAGAGCTGCAGAACAAGAGGCCAAGGATGTTGCATTGATTAAACAAATGGAAGACATTCAAGCAAGGATGGATGTAGATGAATTACTAGCATAAAGACTTCAACAAGAAGAAAGAGAACAATTCACCATTGAAGAAAAGTCTAGAATGTTGGTGGAAATGATTGCTGAAAGGAAAAGGTTCTTTGCTGCACAGAGAGCTGAACAAATTAGAAACAAGCCACCAACCAGAGCTCAACTCAGAAACAAGATGGTTACTTATCTGAAACACATAGGCAAGTACACTCACAATTAGATGAAGAGCAAGAGCTTTAACAAAATTCAGAAGCTATATGAAAGGGAGCAAAAGTGGATCAATGACTTTGTTCCTATAGATTCTGAAGTGGTTAAAGACAGTAGAAAAGGTAAAGCTGAAGGCAGTAGAAAGAAAATAGTTGCTAGGAAAAGAACAAGTGAAAAACTTGATGATTAAAGTGTCAAGATACAGGAGATAGAGGATGATGCTGAGAAGGAAGAGCTTAGAGCTTATTTGGATATAATTCCAGGAGATGATGAAGCTGTAAATGTTGAATCATTAGCTACAAAGTATCCAATAGTTAATTGGAAGACACATGTTCTATCAGAAGACAAGATGTATTATGAAATCATCAGGGGTGATGGAAGTACTAAATTTTACAAGATATTTATAGAAATGCTTGATGATTTTGATAGGCAAGATGTGTTAGATCCATGTAGGATGGTTAAAGAAAGATTTGAGACTCCAAGCCCAGAAGGATATGACAGATTACTTTGGGGAGATCTCATTACTGTATTTGAAGCAAGTGAAGATGATGAAATCTGGAAAGCTCAACAGGACTACACATTGATCAGCTGGAGATTGTTTGATTCATGTGGAGTTTATGTATTACTGATGAATACTCGTATTTCTATTCATATGCTGATAGAGAAGACATATCCTCTTACACAAGAGATGCTTTCAAGAATGCTGAGTAGAAGACTAGAAGTTGATCATGAGTGTGAAATGGCTTATGAGCTTCTCAGGTTTACAAGATCACAACTTTAGAAGTAGAAGAGTGTTTGGATACATCCTCCTAGTGATCAAGATGCAGGTAATGAAGAAACTTGATGATTAACAAGATGAATATCAAGTTTAGGGGATGATTGTTGGGAATTAGAGGCTTCTATAACTTAATGCCGCTGGTTCAAGTTTGTGCTACTGTCAAAGATTAGAGAAAACAGACTAAGTAAATAGTACTGTTAGTTTAATAGTTAGTGATGCCAGTAGAAAGTGTTAGTACTGTCAGTTTATTAGTACTGTTAGTTATAATAGTTATACTGCTAAAGTGATATGCATGAGATATATTAGAAATAGATATGCATTGATTAGTATACGCATTTTGTAAGCCCATTAGGGTTTCCTTGGTATATAAAAGGAACCCTACGGCATAGATTAGAATATATAGTTTTCAGAGCAAATATAGTTAGTAGCTTTAAAGTTATTTTGTAACCCTATGACTATTCAGAGTGATCGTTTTATATTGAGGTTAAAAGTTTGGTTTACATTTGTGTTCATTTATTAATCTTCTAATTGCTTAAAGTCTAGATTCCGCATAGACTTTAAGTTATCTCACAAAGTTTCTGTCTTAGTAGTTTTGGATTTATCCAAGGTTACTAACCTTTATACAAGCTAAAGGAGATCAAGATCTATTCAAAAGGGATCAACATTCGTCTTAATTTGATTGTTAGGAATATTCGCACAGATAATGGTACATAGTTTGTAAATCAGACTCTAAAAAGCTATTACAAAGATGTCAGGATTTTTCACCAAACATCAGTTGCGCGTACTCTACAATAGAATGGCATTGTCGAAAGACAAAAACGGACTCTAGTGGAAGCTGCTCGTACTATGTTGATATTTTCTAAAGATCCATTGTATCTGTGGGTAGAAGCAGTCTTCATGGCATGTTACACCCAGAACCGATCCCTAATACGTCTCAGTCATAATAAAACACCATATGAGCTTATTCATGATAAGAAATCGGATTTAACCTATCTTCATGTCTTTGGTGCTTTATGTTACCCAACTAGTGATAGCGAGGATTTGGGCAAACTGAAACCGAAAGCTAATATCGGTATTTTTGATGGCTATGCACCCGCAAAGAAGGATTACCAAATCTACAACAGACGGACCTAAATGATAATGGAAACAATCCATGTTGACTTTGATGAGCTGACAACAATGGCTTCTTAACAATTCAGTTCAGGACCAGTGCCACAACGTTTGACTCCTGGAACAATTAGTTTAGAACTCATGCCAAATCCTCCTTTTTCAACACCTTATGTTCCACCAACAAAGAATGATTAGGATATCTTGTTTCAGCCAATGTTTAATAAGCACCTTAATCCTCCAAAAAGTGTTGTTTCTACTGTACCTGTAGTTGCTGCTCCAAGACCTGCTGATCCAACCGGTATACCTTTGTTAACTTCTATTGATCAAGATGCACCCACTGCAAGTACTTTATCGAATTGGGAACAATTACAATCCTCGGTCATCTCTGAAGGTGTTGAAGAACAGTTACAACCTGCGCAGTTTGATAATGATACATTCCAAGGTATTCTTTCTAGAGCACCTAACTCTCAAGGATCTTCATCATCTGTGCCAGAAGCCAACCCGCCTTTTGAACTTCTCGAGAAATGGACAAAGAATCATCCTTTAGAAAATGTTATCAGCAATCCTTCTAGACCAATATCTATAAGACGCCAATTACAAACAGATGCACTTTGGTGTTTCTTTGATGCGTTTCTCACTTCAGTCGAACCCAAGAACTATAAAGAAGCTTTGCTAGAATCTTCATGGATTGATTCAATGCAAGAAGAAATCCACGAGTTCAAAAGACTGCAAGTATGGGAACTCATACCACGTCCAGACTACGTAATCATAATTAACCTGAAGTGGATCTTCAAAGTTAAGCAAGATGAGTTTGGAGGGGTATTGAAAAATAAGGCATGACTGGTAGCTAAAGGATATCGCCAGGAAGTAGGGGTTGATTTCGAGGAATCTTTCGCACTTGTTGCATGCATAGAGGAAATCAGAATCTTCGTTGCAAATGCTGCCCACAAGAACATGACAGTCTACCAAATGGACGTCAAGACTGCATTCTTGAACGAGGAGCTACGTGAAGAAGTCTATGTTAGTCAACCGGATAGGTTCGTAGATCCAGATTATCCAAACCACGTGTACAGGCTGAAGAAGGCTCTTTATGGTCTAAATCAGGCTCCACGCCCTTGGTACAATCTATTATCATTGTTTCTAGTTTCCTAGAAATTCTCCAAAGGTGTTTTTGATCCCACACTATTCACAAGGACAGAAGGCAAGGATATACTCATGGTACAAATTTATGTTGATGATATTATTTTTGCATCTTCTGATCCAAGTTTATGTGATACATTTGCTGAAATAATGACTTCTAGATTTAAGATGTCGATGATAGGTAAAATGTTTTTCTTTTTTGGACTTCAAATTTTTCAAAGTCCTAGAGGCGTCTTTATTAACCAGTCTAAATATGCTCAAGAAATAATTAAGATGTATGGTATGGACACTAGTGACCCAGTTAATACACCAATGGTCGATAGGACCAAACTGGATGCAGATCTACAGGGGATACCCGTTGACCCTACCCGTTATCATGGTATGATCGGATCCTTAATGTATCTCACATCCAGTCGACCAGATCTTGTATTTGCAGTATGCATGTGTGCCCGGTATCAGGCAAAGCCTACCAAAAAGCACTTACATGCGGTAAAGCGGATCTTTCTGTTAACCGTGTTTTAGGTAAAGTGATGGTCATCATTATTCCCTAGCCTTATATAGAAAAAATGTAGTTTACGGGAATTCATTTAAGCTAATTGGGCCTAGGTGTTGGGTTAAAGCCCATGTAAACAACTCATTAGAGCCCAAACGAACCATCTAGGGTTCCTACTCTCTTGTACTATAAATACCCTTCACCACACAAGGTGAAAGGTGTTGCTTCTCATTTCTTTCTTAGTGAAGTTACCATCTTTCTTTCTTGTCTCTCATCTTTCTATCTTCTCTTTCTCTCTCTAAACTTCTCTCTCTCCCTCTCTCTAAAATCTCTTCTTATTTCGTGTAGTGTGTATGTGAAAGATATAGGCTAACATGTGGTATCAAGAGCCAAGGAGTAACTAGTGGTTTATGAGGTTCTTGTTAGTGCTTATTCATGCTTATTTATTGCTTATTTATCTTGGTATTCGTGTTTTACAGCTTATTCGAGTTCGTTGGAGATAAAAAGCTATGGCTTATTCGGTTTTGTTTCCATTTTTCTCAAAAGCGTAAAGCTTTCGTGCTTATCTCTTGGTTGTAAGCTTATTTCCTTACTTTTCTAGCTTTTTCGTGTGTACTTAAAGACTTCTTGGTTGGTTATTTCGTTTGGGGTTCTTGGTTTAAAAAGAGTTTTTTAATCGAGCTTATCCTAGCTTATTTTGTGCTTTTTATACGACTTATTTGCATCAAAAGGAGTCTAAACTTGAGCTTATTCAAGCTTTTCTATGGCTTATTTCTGGATAGTACATACGGTTTGAGCAAAGGAGGGGACAAAGATCCTAAAATTTGATCAAAAAGTTCAAAGTACATTTTTGTTCTTATGTATGCGATTTATACCATCTCCAAGAAATTTATACAAGTTCTTGTAGGTGATTTATACCACTGATAAGGCTAGGCGATTTATACCAAGATCATAGCTAGGCGATTTATACCATCTTCAGGCGATTTATACAAGTTCTTGTAGGCGATTTATACCAAGATCATAGCTAGGCGATTTATACCATTTCATAGCTAGGCGATTTATAACATTTCCAAGCTAGGCGATTTATACCATTTTCCAAGATATGTGATTTATACCGAATTAACATTAAGCGATTTATACCAAAAAGGTTAGGCGATTTATACCAAGAAGCATGGGCGATTTATACCAATTTCGGTAAACTTCACCGAATTTCATTTTTGGTCCTCACATTACACCAAAGTTGGTTGAATCAATTTTGGTACAATCAGAAACTTTACTTTTTGACTTCTTTTTATGGTTTCTTCTTAATTAGTAAAATCCCGCGAAAGTCTCATTTCTTTTCTCAGTTTAATCATAGAATTGTAAAATCCCGTGAATTATAATTTCATTCTTATAATCACTAATCACTAAAACGATCTTTCTATATCATTTCACATAACTTTTTCCATGTCGACTCAACAAGATATTTATGCTGTTGGTTCCAAAAACCGTCCACCCATGCTCAACAAAGACAACTATGTTCCATGATCTTCTCGTCTTCTTCGATATTCAAAGAGTAAACCAATGGAAAATTACTTGTGAACTCAATCAAGAATGGTCCCTACCTAAGACGAATTATCCATGAACCCGGTGGTGCTAACAGAGTACCCTCAATAGCTGAATCTACTCATGAGCAGACAAATGATGAACTCACTGATCAAGAAGCAAAACAAATGGAAGCTGATGATCAGGAAATTCAAACTATCCTTATAGGTCTTCCAAAAGACATCTATGCTGCAGTAGACAACTGTCAGACAGCTAAAGAGATTTGGTTACGTGTTAAACAAATGATGAAAGGTTCTACCATTGTAGCTTAGGAGAAGAAGGCTAAATTGTTTAATGAATAGGAAAAGTTTAAATCTACTGAAGGAGAATCAATTGAATCGTACTATCATCGCTTCTCAAAGTTAATAAATGATTTCTCCAGAGAAAAATACTTTCCAGAAAAGATTGCTAGCAATCTTAAGTTTTTAAACAATCTCCAGTCAGAATGGAATCAATCAGTCATTGTTGTTCATCAAACAAAGAATCTGTATGAAGTGGACTACACTCAATTACATGATTTCCTGAAATTCAATCAACCTGAGGTGAACGAAATGAGTACTCTGGTTCTTTATTGTAGATCTCTCCGCCTGCTCCCTCTCCCACGGCATTGAGTGTTTTTATTGTTTTGTTGTGTTTTTTTGCTAATTTTTTTCTTTTAGTTCATCGTTCCATTGTTTTTTTTTCCCTTTCTTCTTTTCTTACTTTTTTCGAACGAACGAAATCAGAGCAGAACGACTTGCAAAATCACATGATCCATTGGCATTAATGGCATACTCACAAACCCCGTACAACTATCATGTGCTTCACCAAGATCACCCATCACATATTTCCTACGTGCAACATCAACCACCCAACAACAACTACAACCCACAACCATCATTCAACCAGAACTACATGCAACAACCAATGCCAAATCCCAAAGATATTTCATATCTCACAACTGCAATAAACATGACAATTGTTTTAATAGCTAAAGCATTCAAACTCAACCATTCTACACCAACCAACAACAATCAGAGAATTTCATCAAACCCATGCAACAAGCAGATTGTATAGCCGAATATGAATATGGGGCAAGATAGACAGATATAGATGATTGGAGGTCATGGTAGGAATCAGGTTTGATAGTATGTTGGGTAGATTACAAGGAATCAGAATGGGTATAATGCAGTACAAAATGTCGGGAATCGGGTTGTTCAGAATGCAGTTTAGAATCTGGGAGTTCGGAATGTTAGGAATCAGAATGCGCTTATTGTTGTTCTAGGGATTGCTCCTTCGATTACTAATCAGAATGTAAATCAGCATGAGAATGGTAATGTTGTAGCAGCACGGGCTGAGGGTAATGCAAATGGTAATAATGAGAATCGGATAAGGTGTTACAACTGCAGAGGGTTGGGTTATTATGCTAGGAACTGCACAGTTAAACTAACGAGAAGGGATGATGCTTATCTGCAGACTCAGTTGCTCCTTGCTCAAAAAGAAGAGGCAGGGATCCAACTTTAAGCTGAAGAGTTTGACTTAATGGCTGTTATAGGGGATATTGATGAGATTAAGGACGTCAATGCAAACTGCATCTTGATGGCTAATTTACAGCAAGCATCAACCTCATGTATTCAGATTGGCAAAGCTCCCACCTATGATTCAGATGGATCATCTGAGGTCGTAAATTTGTTTATGGTGCATCGACTCGGGGTGCTTAAAACACATGACAAGAAATCTGAAGCTCCTAATAAACTTTGTCTGGAAGTTATTAGGAACCGCCCGCTTTGGAAATGATCATGTTTCTGCAATTATGGGTTATGGCGATCTTTAGTAGGGAAATATATTGATTGCCAGGGTTTATTTTATTGAGGGCTTGGGGCACAACCTATTCTTGGTTGGGCAGTTTTGTGACTCATATTTAGAGGCCGCCTTCAGAAGGAACACCTGTTTTGTTAGAAATCTAGATGGAGTTGATTTGTTGAAAGGAAGTCGTACAACAAACCTTTACACCATCAATCTTCACAAAATGGCCTCTGCTTCTCTAATTTGCCTCATTGCTCGCGCTACTTTAACTAAATCTTGGTTATGGCATCAACGTTTATCCCATCTCAACTTCGATACCATAAATGACCTTGCCAAAAATGATCTAGTCACCGGTCTTCCAAAGTTCAAATATTATAAAGAACATCTTTGTCCCTCCTGTGAGCAAGGAAAAATCAAAAAGGCGTCTCACCTACCCAAACCTGTTCCGAATTCTAAGCAGAGGTTACACCTTCTCCATATGGATTTATGTGGTCTGATGAAAGTCGAAAGCATCAATGGAAAGCAGTATGTTCTGGTGATAGTGGACTATTACTCTTGTTATACTTGGGTACACTTTCTCAGATCAAAAGATGAAGCACCAAAAGTGATTAAAACTTTTTGAAGAAAATTACCGTCCTTTTGCAAGCTTCAGTCATCATTATAAGAACTGACAACGGCACAGAATTCAAGAATCAAGTGCTTCAAAAATACTTTGATAGTGTTGGCATCTCTCACTAAGCGTCTTTTGAGAACACCTCAACAAAATGGAGTCGTGGAACGCAAAAATCGAACGTTAGTAAAGGCTGCTAGAACAATGTTGATTTTATCATGTGCTCCGTTATTCTTATAGGCTGAAGCATTTGCTACTGCGTGCTACACTCAAAATCGCTCCATCATTCACCGTCGATTTAAAAAATCACCATACAAGCTTATTAATGGCAGAAAACCAGATATCTCCTTCCTTCATGTATCCGGGGCTCTTTGTTATCCCAAGAATGATCGTGAAGATCTTGGAAACCTTGGTGCAAAAGGTGATATTGGATTTTCATTGGCTACTCTGGAAATTCTTATGCTTATAGAGTATACAACCAAAGGACAAAGAAGATCATGGAGACGATGAATGTGACATTTGATGAGCTTTCAACGATGGCTTTTGAATAACGCATTTCAAAATCTGGGCTTCAAGGCATGACTTCTGGACCAATCAGTTCAGGACTCGATCTTACTTATGCTCCATCAACAATAACATCTCAAAAACCAATTGAACGTGATTTGGAACTATTGTTTGAAGCTATGTATGATGATTATATTGGTGGACAACCGTCAGCTACTCCAAGAACTGCTCCTACTGCTCCGGCATCTCAAGTTCTTCAGACTCAAATGGCATCTACATCGATCGCAGACTCTACACCGACACCAACAAATTCATCTTCTCAAGCTGCAGATATTCCAAGCACCTCACATGATGTTGACGAGGTAAAACCACAACCACAACATGCTCAGCAACAAGATGATCAAGCTCCACTAACCTAAAACTGTTGCTGACAATGTTCGAAATGCTATGCTCAATCAGAATACATTTGTAAATCCTTTTGCTACTCCGTCTATAGATTCTGCTGAATCAGCTTCTCATTATGTGGATCCATCAAACATGCATACCTTTTATCAACCATAACCTCATGAATATCAGTAGACTAAGGATCACCCTCTAGAACAAGTGATAGGAGAACCTTCTCGACCAGTTTTGACAAGAAATCAGTTACGAACTGATGGTGACATGTGCATGTACGCCCTGACTGTAAGCACTATAGAACCATCAAATGTCAAACAAGCTATGGCCGACCCTGCATGGATTGATTCAATGCAAGAAGAACTTATTCAATTCAAACGGCTTGATGTATGGGAGTTAGTTCCTTTGCCAGACAATGTAAAAGCCCTTACTCTGAAATGGTTATTCAAAAACGAGCATGATGAAGAAAACATGGTCATCAAAAACAAGACTCATCTTATCGTGAGAGGGTACCGCTAAGAGGAAGGAATCGATTTTGAAAAATCCTTCGCTCCGATTGCTAGGATGGAAGCTATCAGGATATTTTTGGCATATGTTGCACATAAATCGTTCATTGTATTCCAAATGGGCGTGAAAACTGCATTCCTGCATGGTACGTTGAAAGAAGACATGTACGTGTGTCAACCTGAAGGTTTCATTGATGCTGATCATCCAAGCCATGTCTACTAGCTAAAGAAGGCACTATGTGGGCTAAATCATGCACCGAGGGCTTGGTATGACGAATTGTCAAAGTTTCTTCTATAGAATCACTTCTTCAAAGGCACCATTGATCCTACGTTGTTTATAAGACGCTTCGATGATGACATCTTAGTGGTCCAGTTCTATGTTGATGATATTATCTTTGGTTCTACAAACCCTAGGTTTACCCAACTATTTGCTGACCTTATGAAAAGCCGCTTCAAAATGTTGATGATGGGGGAAATGATGTTTTTCCTTAGTTTACAAGTTAACCAATCCCCTTGTGGCATCTTTATAAACCAGTCCAACTACGTGTTAGAAATCCTTAAAAAGTATGGAATGAAAACTTGTGATCCCATTGGTACTTCAATGGAGATGAAAGACAAACTTGACTTTGACAAGAACGGGACTCTAGTCGATGCAACGAAATATCGTAGCATGATTGGTGCCCTAATATATCTTACGTCAAGCAGACCAGACATTGTACATGCTACATGTTTATGTGCTCGGTACCAAGCTAAGCCAACCGAGAAGCACCTCAAGGAGGTTAAAAGGATCTTTCGTTATATCCGGGGAACCATTAATATGGGTCTCTTGTATACGAAGGATTCTGGTTTTTAGCTAACCGGATATTCAGATGCTGATTATGCGGGATGTAAAGACACCTTCAAGAGTACTTCTGGTGGACTTCAATTTCTAGGCGAAAAGATGGTCAGTTGGTCATCAAAGAAACAAGACTGTACATCACTGTCAACCGCGGAAGTTGAATATGTGTCTCTATCTGCTTGATGTGCCCAAGTTCTGTGGATGAGGACATAGTTAATGGATTATGGTTTTCATTTCAACAAGATTCCTATCTATTATGATTTAAAATCAGCCATAGCCATATCATGCAACTCGGTACAACACTCGAGAACTAAGCACATCGCAGTCCGCTACCATTTCATCAAGGAACACATAGAAAAGGGTAAGATTGAACTGTTTTTTTGTCAAGACTGATTACCAACTGGCCGACCTCTTTACTAAAGCCCTTCTAGTGGATAGGTTTAATTACTTGGTTCGACGCCTTGGTATGAGCAGTTTGTCTACACAGGAGCTCCAACGTCTTGCAAAAATACAATAATTCTTGTATATAATTATTTGAAAAACCAAATACAAAATTATAAAACCTATAAAACCAAAATACAAAATCAAAATTTTTTCAAAAATACCAAAAATAATCTTCTCTGACATGTCTCTCGACAATCGATAACATTTACGCACCTAGAAATGTTGATTAATATTGACACGTGTGTGTAAATGAAGTTCGAGTGAGAGTTTCAAAAGTTTTCAAACATGTCTCTTCAAATTTATTTTACGACTTCTAAGTAAATGTCAGCTTAGGACTCGGTCTCCAAAGAAAGAAAAATGTTCATTTATGTACATTTATCCTAAACAACAGGAAGTTCACATCTTCTCGGTCTTAAGAAATGTCATACAAACATTCTAAGTTTGTGAATGCTCAAGAGAAGCACTAAGGAAATGATACTTAAAAAGTCAAATATAAAATCATTTTTTAGTTGAGCACAAGTTTTCAAGATATTTTTCAAAAAAGAAAGTTCAAAATTTTTCAAAATTGTGTGCTCAACAAACTCTCACTTTAAGTTTTCACTCTAATCTTTTATTGATAGGAGTATAATAATAAGATTCATTCTGCATACACTCCTATTCTCCCAAGACTTAGTTAGACTCATGTGTTTTAACGGACACTAACTTGTTTTTTAATTCACTAATAATTCAAAAATTGTCACCACATATGCAATTTTTAAGGGGGATAATAGTGATTAAAAAGTGATCAATAAGCTTAATATGGATACCATCTTTGATCTATAAGTGCGTTCCTAACCTTGCATGTGCAAAACTCTTTTATAATATGGTACATATGTGTAGGGGAGCTTTTTGGTAACTCCGGAAACCCTCAATGTGTCACAAATGATTTCTCATACACGTTGATTAATTTTTTAAATGGTTTTATGGATCTTCATGGCAATACCCAAAGATCGACCAACTGTTGTTTCTCAAGGAGTTATAAGGCGGTTAAGGTTAGGTATCCTCGTTCCATGATCCAGCCAGAACCGGAGGGATATACCTAGGAACACTCCATTAGATAGAGTAGAAGTCCTAGGTATGATTGAAAAAAAAGGAGTAAAGTGAGATCGGGAAGAATGTTATCCAAGGCATAAGTTATCATCGGAACAATCCCAACAAGGTGATAATAAGGACGCGTCGGTTTAACATTGAAGGGGTTGAAGAATTAAAAATAAATGTAAGGATAAAGGGTGTAAAGAAAGAAGCCCTCCATACAACTTTAGGCAGAAACCGAGTCAATGCATAATCTATCAGTAATCACAATGATGATTCTGGTATTGAAGACAAGTCATCATGGATCCAGTAATACAAAGCACAACCCATCCTAGCTACTCAGGCTTCTCTCAAAAGAAGTTTGTTTCATTTCTCATGGAGTTCAACACGCTTCTATCGACTCTCTCATTCTGAGATTGTAGATATTGAAAAGGTGGCACTCCGCTCCAGCCTCCGATTACCAAATAACAAATGTGCACTTATAGAGTCTAGAGCTATCGAGATCAATCAAAAATCTCACTAGGACACATATTCTAATATACAAAATGTCGTACATCATTATACAACATTTGGAATCAAAGAGTCCTATGCATTATCCTTGTGATAATTTCCAAAACATTCAGAGTGATACTCTTTAGTACTTACGGTGATGAATGGAAATCCTTCCAGAGTCAACATCAAATAGCTTTGCGGTAGGTGACTTGCGAGATTCTAAATGAATCAAGCTTGTGTCAACTGGATATCGATATTGGTCCGGTATATGAATTGATGACTCAATCAGAAAGATAGTAACTATCTGATTCACTCTTATCGTGATGTCTGCTTTGAGACATTCCGGTAATGAGAACAAGCAAGTACGATGAAACTAATGCATCTGCGTTAGATGATCCAACACTTTGAGATGGAAACCCTGTCAAGGACATTCTTCTTAAATTAAATCTACCTGATTACAGGTACAGTATTATACACTGTAAAATGGTCCTCACAGAACCGGAGGTTAATGTAACTGAACTATGACGAATGATAAAGCCATATTCGTCTATATCTGTTTTTTACACTAACATTAATTTTTAGGTATAAGTGACGGCGTTACAACCTCATTCCAGCTGAGTCAAGATTCACCACCTCATGCTAAATCGACAAAGATAAATACATGATGAAAGCTCAAGTACATGTGTCAAAAGTCTTCCGCAATCTCTGATGTACAAGCACTTCCTCAAAACAACATAATTGACAAGATTGCTAGGCAATAACAAAGATATATCTTACAAGTGGATCAAGTATTACTTCTTCCATTATGTGGTACAAGTAATCATGTCAAAGAAAATGTTGAGGGAGATTGTTAGAGAGGTTTTAAGACCATGAGCATGAGGGTGGAGACACAAGATCATAAGACGGCATAAAGATTCAAGGATAAAGATTTAAAGATCTTAGGAGTCAAGATAAATCAAGGCCAAACAACATGATATAAGAATTTTGTCAGAAGATATCAAGTTAAAGATCAAGATCCAAGATCACAAGCATGCAAAAGGATCTTCAAAAGAATTCCCAAGACTCAAGACGTCACAAGAAGTGATCCACAATTCAATGACCGCCCCTTAAGGGGAGATTGTTAGCCATGTTTTATGTAAAGTGATGGTCATTATTATTCCCTAGCTTTGTATAGGAAAAACATTGTTTACGAGAATTCATTTAAGCTAATTGGGCCTAGATGTTAGGCTAAAGCCCATGTAAACAACTCATTAGAGCCCAAACAAACCATCTAGGGTTCTGATTTGTATTTTTAAACTACATTATATATATATATATATAAATATATAATAAAATATATATATAATAAGGATAATCTAAAAAAAATCAATAGAATCCGAGAGTAGTATAGGATAATGATATTCCCGGGTCGTAGTCCCAACGAGGAGTGAATTAGAAAGTCGAGAGTCGGTTTGATATTAGATGTTTGAATAAAAAAAGTTTGGATTTGGTTTTTCTAATTAAAGTGCAAAAACGATAAGGAAAACCTAAGAACGAAAGATAGAATGATTAAATCCTAAAACGTAGACGGGAAAGTAAAAAACGCGAGTAAAAAAACTAAATTATCAAAAACTAAACCCTAAATGATGTTTTAAAGTTTTTATAATTTAAAATAACTAAGTTAAAAGAAAAATGAAAGAAAATTCTAAAACGGAAGCTTAAAAGTGTTAAAAACAAAGAAAACGAAAACTGGGCCCGAGACCCGTGCTTTAAAAACTCAAAATGTGCAAAAATGACCCTACGAAAGTTTTCCTATTTTTCCTAAGTGTAATAGGACAAAATAAAATTTTCTAAAAAAGAAAAATATTTTTTTGATTTTTATTTAATTTTTAATAATTAAAAAACAGTTTTAAAGAAAATAAATGATTAAAAATAGAAAACAAAATGGGAAAAATCTCAAAAAATACAGAAAAATAGCTAGAAAGGAGCTCGATCTAAGAAAAATAAGTTGGGGTTCCCAGCTTATTGGAATAAGCTGGGAAAAAGCAAAAACGGCTTAAAGGCTAATGGGCTAAAAAGGGCTTAAGTATTTAATAAAACAAACTCATACCGGATGAGCTATTGTAGCACAGCGGTATGAGTTTGTGAGTGTGGGTGGCTTTGAAAGGGGGAGGTCCAGGGTTCGAATCCTGGCCTCTCTCTTTTTATAAAAACTTTTTTTTTCTTTTTTTTTAAAACTTATAAAGGACACAAAATTAAGCAAATTTAAAAAAGGAACTTTTTTTCAAAACTCACAATAAGCCAGAAAAATAAGCACAAAAGGGGCAGAAATGCTATTTTATATACTAAGGGCTTAAGAGCTTAACTGTTGAGGCTTAAAAGAACAAATAAGCTAATGAAAAACTCCAATAAGCAAAAGTAGATTAATAACCTAACCTAATAAGCTAGTCTAACAACAAATAAGCACAAAAGATAAGCAGAAAGGCTTATAAAATCAAATAAGAAAATAGGCTGAATCAGCATGCATAGCAGTCTAGGGACACAAATTTAAGCTTAATTTTAAGGCACCTAGAATGATCCTTAGGGCTTAAGACTTAAATGAGCTTAAAGAGTGACCAGCTGGCTACAAGAACAAGCAAATAGGAAAGAATTTGAAAGAAAAATAAGCTAGAAAAAAGGATGGAAAAGGGGCTGATTCCAGTCACCCCATGCTGACTTTAAGTCTTTTAAAGAGAGCAAAAGGATTACTGCAGCTCAAAAATAAGCAAGAAAATAAGCACTAATTGGAAAACCAAGCTAAAACAGATCTAGATTAGCTCCAAGTGAGCTTATACACAAATTTTCAAAAGCTAAAAAAACATTTTATGCTTCTGGTAATTTAGAAAGAAAAATGATGTTTTGACACAAAAAATTACTTGACCACAAATTGACAGATTAGACAAAGACCAAAGAAAAGGAAAAGGACTTTATACTAATCTATTTAGGACACATAAAAAAAGAGGACACAAAACAACACTCAAAACTGGTTTTGAGAATCAAATGAAACAAGAACTTATCCAACTGTTTTGTCAAGACAGTTTTTAAAGATCTCTTTGGAAAAACTTAAAAACCAATTTTAAGACCTTACAAGCTAATGAAAACGAATCAAAAACACTTAAATAGGCTGCCAAAGTATATTGGGTGACCCAAATGGTTTTAGAAACCAATATGACCCATTTTGGACCTTTGTCCCAAACACTCCCTTAAATTTGAAAAACCAAGTTTTAAGCCTATTTAACTAAGATTTGAGTGAAGAAATCCAAAGACAGACAGATAGCAACAAGATTTAAGCAATAATAAGCAAAAATCAAACAACAAATAAGCATGAAAATAAGCAAATAAGAAAATGGCAGTTTATGGCAATAAAGGCAGATTCAATAAAAACTTGAATAAAAGTCATGTAAACACAAATTAAGACAAAAAAGCATAAAAACACATATAAATAAGCAAAATTAGCAGAGATAAACACAAATAAGCTAATGAACAGTAGAAATGCATAAATGTAAAAAGGAAACTTACCAAGGGTCCTTAGAAACTTGAAGTAGACCTAACCTCTAATCCTAACAACCCCTAGGTCCAAGCTTTCTGAATTAGAATCCAACCAAAGCAAACCTGAAGCTTAAGCAAGCTTCAATACTTCACAAATCTTTCCTTTTGTGATATTTTTTTTTGGTATTGTTTTTGATTTTTTTGACAGAAAAATGCAACAAGCTTTTGTAAAAACTTCTAATGGCTTAAAAGCTTATACAAAAGCTTAAGAAAACAGTTTTTAAATGACAAATATTTAAGAAAAACGGTTAATTTGCATAAAATTAAATGACAAGAAATTTAAAGGCAGAAATTGCAATTAATTAAAATGACAATATATTAAAAGGCAGTACAAATATTTAAGTTACAAGCTTTTGACTTCACACTAAAATTCGACACACATAAACTAAGCTATTACATTGTATTTATACTGAAACCCTAAACTATGATGCTGTGTTTCTTCATAGACACAGATTGGGGGGGTGTTTGTTGTGTGAGTGAGATCCAAAGCAAATCCTAGCCCTTGATCATTTCTTGGTCCCAAAGTCTTCATCACAGCCGTTTGATATCATTGGCCAATGGTTGTTTTTAGGATTGCCAGCTTGGCAATTGGCATTTTGTGGGGTGGGGAGAGGGTTTTTGGAGTCTTGTTGCAGGTTATAAATGAAAGAGACAAATGAACAGTACCAATGGTTATTTGGCGGGAAAGGGGTTTATGTCTGTTTGTTTGAAGGTGCAGGGGAGAAGTTTGGACATTTGGCAAAAGAGGTCCCTCAACTCTTATAACTTTGTTTCATAAAAGGTCCCATGTGGTATAAAAGTTTTATGGATGTGGAATAAAAGGTCCCTCAACATGTATGTTTTAATTACATGTGAAGTCCTTGTGTGGTAACGAGAGTTAGGGGTTAAGGCTTATAACACTTAACACCCGTTAAGTGCAATTTGGGCCATATGGATATTTAAAGAAGGAATTGGGCCGTGTAGGGTATTTAGGGGTTTTGGGCTTTTGGAATTAACAATGGGCTTTAAGTCTTCTTTAAATATACTAATGGGCTTATCCGGCCCATTAAGTATTCTTTGGTTTTGGCTTCGGGTTTGACTTTGACTTTTCACAGTTGACTTTTGTTGACTTTGGCTTTGACTTTTTGGCTTCGATTTGACTTTGTCTTTTCACGCTCTTCCATTCCGTGCTCGGTTTTGTCGTTTTTGGCTTTGTTTTTCGTCCTTTTGTCGGATATCCGTTTCCTGCACAATATAATTGAAAACATACAAATACAAGGTATTTTTGGGTACGTTTTTGGTCATTTCAGTCCGGTTTTAGTGGAAAAGGGTATGTGTAATTAAGCACATACCAAAATCCCCCATACTAAGACATTGTCGTGTCCTCACGCAATGCTATGAAGTAAGCACTTAGAAAACTAAGAATCTCGATCCCCTCGACTAATAACCTCGAAAAGTAGCTAAGTGTTCATCGAGGGAAATTTAAGAATCAATAGCTTCAACAAGCCCCGTTTTTACCATTTTTTAAATACATACTCTTATTCCTACACATATTTTTGTATTTTTCATTTTTCTCATTTTTTTGTACTTTCCATATTAAGCAACTAACTACCTTATTTGACTTTCGTTATTTTATAACTTTTAGGGATCATAGAACAAGATGCATTTCGATCCGAGAATGCCCCAAAAAGGATAAATTCATCGTCCCTGACTTTTCACTTATTCCAAACCAAGCTTAAAACGAAATCACCGCTAAATATGAGTTAAGATGCTAACACTACTCATATTTGCAACTTGTGAACTTTTCACTCCCGACAATTATTATATCTTAGGTGTATGTGCTATTTTGAATTTCAACCATGGATCAATGTTTTGCAAAATTCTATGTTTCACGTTCCACCCGAGAATGATCATCCCATGTAGCGACTTTCGTCTCGGCACATCCCAACCTTGCGGTTAAGTGACCAGGCTTTTGACACCTCACAGAGACTAGTATCGGGACTCACGGACCTTAGGTTTCAAAAACTCTCAGATTTTCCGTATACACATAGCTTATAAAATAGAATAGTCAAAGTTCAAAAGCATATTTAAATTTAACAAAAAGAGATCTATTTATTAATTCACACTTAATATTAAACATTTATGCAATTGTAACCCTCGACCTTTTAGAAGGCTGCAACATCGGTTGTGAGCCGGCAAGATGCAGCAAACTTTTATCAGTCTCGGATTATTATTCTTACTATGGGCTTTCTTTAGAAGGCTGTAACATCGGTTGTGAGCCGGCAAGATACAATAAACTTTTATCAGCCCACAGTTTATATTTATTATATATTTTTTTCATTTTTCATCATCATTTTTTTATATATATATATGATATAGGGAAGACGTATTTTTGAAAAATTCAAGTATAAATTTGAACTAAGGCTAAAGTTTTTGCTATATACTACATAAAAAATATTGATTTAAGTTTAATCTCTAAAAGTAGCATGTATATTAATCAGGTTAAGAGCTTATGGGAGAAAAAGCGACAAATTACACACATGAGCTCTTAAGATTTCCAAATAATCCTTGTTTAGCATTCAACTTATACTTAAAACTATCATTTTTCGTTCTTCGCGAATATTCGCGAACGCTTAGCCTAAACGTTAAAGAACAAGCTAGAGCTCAACACGCTCGATCAATTCAAAATTTACTCTTATTCTACCCAGTAGGAAAGTCAAAATTTTGACAAAACACTTATTTTATTTTTGAAAATTTTTAAAAAATTTTTCATTTTTTTTTTAAATTTTGGTGGTAAAAACTACGCGAAAACAACGACTGCAGACATAATCAAATCAAAGATCCCCCCCATACTAAGACTAAACATTGTCCTCAATGTTTTACGAAGGGTCTCTACATAAATCCTAAGCCGTTTATGAGTTATGCTAAAGATAAACGTTAGTCGATAAGATTAGGATATCGGACTCCCAAAATGAAGCTGAGGATTTGAAGCTCTTGTGATCGAAGGAAAAAAAACCACGAGCACGAGAGTCTTTAAAAATCTGGGTCATCCTGGACAATACAACACAAAACACAAAACATGGAAAAGGAAAGAGGCAAGCCTCATCACACAACAAAAAACACTTATTCATTACTACAATACTACTACTACTACTACGATGATAATACTAGGATAAGCATGGGGTGCCTCCCACGAAGCGCTTGTTTTAGGTCACTTAGCTTGACCTAATCCCCCATACTTGAGCTTGTCAAGGGGGATAGAAGTGGAGACACGGAACATCCAAGACTCGGATGTCCTCCTGGTAAGAGCAAGGAAAAATCTTCATCGGGCTTTCAAGAATTTTGGTGACTTTGAAAGCTTTAGTGCCCCGATGAGATAATTCCGGGAGAAGAGAGGTATGAACTCTTTTAGAAGTGAGAATCCCAGGGTTGTTGACTTTTTCCTCATTTTCAGATGAAAACGAGAGTAAAGCTCCTAGCCCGGGAACTTCTTTGTGGAAAGGAAGTTCATAAAGAGGAGGATTAAAATCCTCAAGAATTAAAGAAGCATTAGTGGTCTTCTTTACATTCTTATCCGGTGTTGCAAAGTTGGTGACTTCAAAGAGGTTCTCATGAATGAGTATACCCGGATTAAATACCTTGTCCTCGTTGTTGGTTGAAGACAGAGCATCAACCTCGAAAAAATCCTCATAGAAAACCGAGTCACACTCGGGGAAAGGAAGGACATTATTTGATTCAGGAAGATCAAGTTCATCAATCAAGATTTTAGAATCTTTGATTTTCTCTTCCTTGAAGTCAAATGGATCATCATAAGTATCATCATTAACGGTCTCATGATCAAAAAGGTTATCATCATAATCATCCCATAATGGTGGGGATGAGTAATCAAGATCATGTTCATCGGTGAACATCTCGAGAATGGTATTAATAAGATCGTTATCGAGAGAATAGTTTGCTAATGGAGATTGAGTAAGCAAACATTTCACTTCTTTAATAACGTCTTCTAGAGTCATATCATCATTTCCCGGTGGAAATGATTCACTAGGAGCGAGTTCATCGGTGAACTCCTCGGAGATGGTATCATCAAGGTTGTCATCAAGAGAATTTTCATCAACCGAATCTTCGAGAATAGAATCCATATCCTTGATAGGATCATGGTTAAGCAAATACTCTAATTCTAGAAGATCGGATTCGGCATCAAAGGGAAGATCATCATTTCCTGGTGGAAATGTGATATGAGCGAGTTCATCGGCGAACTCCTCAAGAGAATAGTTGCTATTCTCAGAAATGTGGAGACTAGGTGAAGAAGAAGTGGTACTGCCACTTAAAGATTTATGAAAAGGAGGGAGAAGAGATGAAGGATTACTATTTCCTAGGGGAAATGAATCACTTGTGAGATAAGCTTCGAATTCTTCCTAAATTAACTCACTTTCTTCGAGGGAGATAGGTGTGGAGGAAGAAGAAGAAGACTTGGTCTCGGGTTCCGAAATCGGAGGTGGATTGCCACTCGATTGATTGATCACTTCCGGTAAAGTTAAGTTGGTATGAGAAGTGTGAGAAGAAGTGGGATTGCCACTTGGATGATTTGTTGTAAACAAATCTTCACGAATTTCCTTATGTGAAACATTGTAGACATCAATCATGTTGATTGATTCTTGATGAGGTTCGTTTGAATAGTTTGAAGTGTCATTTCTCATGTTCAAGATTAGTCTTTCATTACCGTCACGGAGAATCATTTCTTCCGCATGAACGTCAATCAAAGCACGAACGGTCCGTAAGAATGGTCTTCCCAAAATGAGGGGGACACGTGGATCGCTTTCATAATCAACAATGACAAAATCAGCGAGAAATGTGAACTTTCCAATCGGAACAAAGACATCTCTTGCAATTCTCTTCGGAGTGCAAATATCACGGTTAGCTAGTTCAAGAGTCATTTAGGTAGGAATAATCTTGGGTAATCCTAACTCTTTCCACACCGAGAGTGGCATCAAGTTGATGCTAGCACCTAGATCGGCTAGGGCTTTGCACTTGAGCTCATTAAAATCACACGGAATGAGAAATTTCCCAGGGTCACCTAGCTTCTCGGGAAGCTTCTTTAGGATAACCGCTGAGCAATTTTCACTAACAGGTATGTTTGCCAATTCAATAAGCTTCTCCTTGTTGGAAAGGAGAGACTTAAGCATCTTTTGATATTTTGGGATTAAAATCAATGCATCGGCAAGAGTGATATTGATATGAAGCTGTTTAAACATTTTCCAAAACTTGTGTATTTGGACTTCATCTTTTTCTTTTTGCTTTTCATGATTCATTCTTGACGGGTAAAGGATATTCGGGTAACGAGGATCCCTTCGATGAATCATAAAATCTCTTTGTTTTGGAGGTTTAGCTTGTTGGACGGAAGGAGGTGGGACCTTGATGGTAAACTCGGAGTTATCCTGGTCTGTTAAAATCTCCTCTTCACGTTCATCCTCCTCCGGATTTATGAATGGAGGAGGGATAGGAACGGAAGGTCCATCAAGAACAAGACCACTTCGAGTGGTAATGGCTTTCAATTCCCCTTTTGGGTTAGCAACGGTGTCGCTAGGGAGAGATCCCGTACCCGAGGTAGAAGCGGTATTCATTTTGATAAAGTTACCTAGCATACTTTCAAGCCTTTGATTCGAAGTAGCCAAGTTGTTCATTTGAGTTTGCATTGAATTGATCTTGTTTTCATTAATCCTGATGTAGTTTGTTAATTCTTGCGGTAAAGCAACCGGAGGTTGGGTATTAGGGGCTTGATAATTTTGAACCTGATTCTGATTATGATTAGCACCCTGGAAAAACTGATTTCTACCCTGATTGTTACTTTGGTTGTTTCCCTGATTCCGGTTTTGATAAGGCTGAACCTGGTTGTTTTGATTTTGATTGCTTCGGTTTTGATTTTGATTCACATTAAACCCTGGTGGTCCGAGATAATTGTCCGAACGATAGCTAAGCAGATTGCGGTTACCTTGAGGTTGGTAGGAATTACCACCTTGATTGTAGGCTCCCACAGCATATACGTTCTGATTTTGGCCAACGGTGGCTGGACAATCATTGTAAGAATGAGGACCACCACAAGTCTCGCAACTCGGTGTTACGGTATTAACTTGTTGGTTTGTTTGAAGCATCTTTGTGAAGTTCCTATTCATTTCTTCCATTTGAAGCTTAAGGGATGCTATTTCTGGATTAGAAGAAGTGATAGAACTCGATGACTCATTCCGTTGAGCGGAAGTATCCCAATCATTGTGATGGGCGGTCATATTTTCGATGAGATCATAGCACTCTTCGGGGCGCCTTTTCATAAAGGTCCCGCCAGCAGCTGCATTGATGGTATCACGATGCCTTAATGTTAGCCCGTTATAGAAGGTATCTATTTGAGTCACGGGTAACATGTTGTGGTTAGGACATCGATCAATTGAAAGCTTATAACGTTCCCAAGCTTCGAACAACGACTCATCGGGTCTTTGACGGAAATTTGTAATATCATTTCTCAACTTGGTCACCATAGAGGGTGGGAAGTATTTTCCGAGAAATATTTTTGCCATTTGGTCAAAAGAGTTGATAGAATTCCTTAGCAAACGATCAAACCATTCGGCGGCATGATCTTGCAAGGAGTAAGGGAAGAGATGTAGACGAAGGGCGTCATCGGAGACCCCATTCACTTTCATGCTTTGGGTGACATGCAAAAATTTGTCGAGATGCTTGTTGGCATCATCACCCGGTCCGCGAAATGGACACGAATTTTGAACTTGTTGAATCGTGTCATTCTTAAGTCCAAAAGTTGTTGCTTGAATTGCAATCGGAGCAATTGATCCACCTCGACCATCTAAAGACGGTTGGCACAACTCCTCCATAGTCCGAAGGTCGGGAACTGGTAAACCACCTCCTCCGGCGGGAGGTGGTCCGGCACCACCGGCTCCATTAGCGGCCATGTTAACTACGGGAGGATTATCATGAGGTTCTTCAAGATTAAAAGGTTCAACAACTACCAGTGGGGCTTGTTGTTGATGATGGTTTTGATTTCGAGATTGAGAACGAGTGCGCATGCACTTAAACTATAAAAAGAAAATTTACACTAATTTTTTTTTTTGGTTTTTTCAACAATTTTTCACAATCTATTTTAATAACGGACAAGACACTTAAACCTAATATAACAGCTTTCGTAGCTCTTTAAAAGAATTAACTTTTAAAGGTGAGCCGTACATCGCTAGTGACACAAAAGGTAAGTTTTAAATCTTTGGTTCGGGAACTTATTAATGGATAATACTTCAGTTGAAAGTATTATATGTTGGTGTTCTTTTACCAACTTGATGATTTTTATTGATAATTAAGGATAATTTTTTTTTATTATTGATTTTCTTGATTTTTTAAATTTTTTAATTTTTTTGTTTTTTATATATATAAATATACTAATAAAAGAAAATGAAAAATACTTTTGTATTTTTGTTTTTTTATAAAGAAAATAACTCCACAAGGAAGGATCTTCAAAGCACTAATTGTCAAACTTCGAAACGACAAACGCTTTCACTCCTCCCCAGCAGCGGCGTCAAAAATTGATTAGCTTTTTTAATTACCCTTTTTTTATATAAATAAATATATTATACTTATATATATATATAATAAGGATAATTATCAAGAAAGTCAATGAAACCGGGTAGTAGTATAGGGTATTCCCGGGTCGTAGTCCCAACGAGGAGTGAATTGGAAAGTCGAGAGTCGGTTTGATATTTGATGTTTGAATAGAACAAGATTTGGATTGGATTTCTAAAGGGGGGGGGGTCTATAAAAAAACCGGGAAAAAATATTGCTATTTATCCACGAGACGAGAAAAATTACACAAAGTATACAAAATGAAAACGGAAGCTTAAAACGGACACACTAAAAAACCCTAATTTTTCAAATATTAGCCTATAATGATTTTGTCTCCTTTTAATAGACTTATTGACTAAAAGGAAGGACTAAAGAAACGAGAATGAAAAAACGGAGGTAAATAAGGTCAAAAATGAGAAAAACAAAAATCGGGCCGAAACCCGTTCTTAAAAATTAAAAGTTTGGCAAAAGGACCCTAAAAGAAATTTTATTGTCCTGGTGAAAATGATAAAAGAAATTTCTTAAAAAAGAAATTACTATTTTTTGATTTTTATTTTAGTTTTAAAATTAAAAAACAGTTTTAAAGAAAAATAAATGATTAAAATAGAAAACAAATGGGAAAAATCTCAAATAAATACAGAAATAGCTTGAAAGGAGCTCAATCGAGAAAATAAGTTGGGGTCAGCTTAGTGGAAATAAACTGGAAAAAGCAAACGGCTTAAAAAGGCTTATGGGCTAATAAGGGCTTAAGTATTTAATAAAAACAAACTCTTTCCGGTTGAGCTATGTTGCACTGGTATGAGTGGGGAGAGTATGTGGCTTTGAAAGGGGGAGGTCCAGGGTTCGAATCCTGGCCTCTCTCTTTTTGTAATGCTACAGTAATTTTTTTTACTTTTCTTTTTGCACACACGTATTAAGCACTTGAGAATAAGCAATTTATTTGACTATAACTCTTTTTAAAAACCAACAAATAAGCTGAAATAAGCATAAACAAACAGACAGATTTCTTATATTAACAAGAGGAGCAAAATGCTTATCCTTTTTGGCTTTTTAAAAGCACAAAAGCTGATGAAAATAAAAAATAAACCAACACAGGCCCTATATTACACCTAATAAGTATCCATACACAAAAATAAGCAAAGAGGACAAGTATTACTAAGCTAAAATGACAGCGGAGCTTAATAGGCTTTACAACTTAAAAACTTTTACACTACAAAGCTAATAAGCCCATTTAAGCTTTATCCTAAATAACTTAAGCTAAAATGAACTTATACTAACCTAATGAGTAAAGTTAAACCTAGACTAAGCAGAACAATAAGCTAATAAGCTTAAATAAGCAAATAAGCTTATTACTTAGACCTATTAAACAAACAGTCCAAATGGTCTACTTGTGGCTTAAATATAAACTACCTAGAGTGGGTCCTAAGCTTAAGGCTTCCTAGGGCTTATAAAACAGCTTATGAGCTTCTATTTATCTCAAAGAAAACAAGATTAAAAGCTTAATTAAACTAAGAAAAAGGGTCTGAAAAGCTGGTGCTAGCACCAGGGGAGACTTAACATATTTAAATGGGCAATAAGCAAGCTAAGGAAAAAGCTTTAAAATAAGCTCAAAATTCAAGAGTAGCTTAAAACAGATTGAGCATAGCTCCTATTGAGCTTATATTCAAATTTTTAAGAACCTACAAAACAAAACTTTTATAATTTTATGCTTTTATAAATGGATTAAGAGCCTTTGACACTAGACTTGACACTAAAAAACTTTTGACCGTTTTTAAAAAAAAAAAGACAAGTTTACAAAAAGGAATTAATATAATCTATTTAGACAATAAAATAGACTCAAACAAGACTAAAAAGGTGGATTTAAAAAAAACTTAAGCAGAAGCTATGAATGTTTTGAGATAACAGTTTAGAAGGCCACTAAGAGAAACTCAAAAACAGACTCACAAACCTATAATACTTTTAAAAACATATTACATTTACCTAAAAATGGATTGAGAAATTTAAAGCCAAACAACAATGACCCAAATGGTTTTAACCAAACCCGTTTGACACCTTGTGCCAAACACCCCTTTAAGGATTAAAAAAAACAGGTTTTACACTGATTTTAAGAAATTTGAGTTAAAGGGTTTTGAAAACAGGTTGTGACAAACTAAGTTAAGCACAAATAAGCCAAAAACAACAACAAATAAGCAGTTAAATAAGCAAGATAAGAATAAGCAGCTTAAATGGCAAATAAGGCAGTTTTCAAGTAAAACTTACTTTATGACATATAAGCAACAAAGACAGACAAATAAGCATAAAACACATATAAATAAGAAAAATAAGCACTAAATAAGCATTGCTACAGTAATTTAAGCAAAAATGTAAAAGGAAGGCTTACAAAGAATCCTTTGCTTTTGGCAAGTGAATAAGCTTTCAAAAGCTTAAAATCCAATCCTAATGCTTACCATAAGCTCTAAAACCCATGGCCTTCCAGTATTCACCATGCTTCTTTGATTTCTTCTTGGCATTATTCTTTTTGGATTTTTTGAATTTTTGACAGAAAATAAAAGTAAGCTTTAAAATAGTGACAAGTTTTTAATGTCTTAAAAACTTATAAAAGAGCTTATAAACAATATTAAAAGGACAAGTTAAGTAAAGTGACAAGTATTTAACGGTAAGCTTAAAAATGACAATAATTAAAGTGCAAGTAAATTAAAGAACAGAAATTGCAATATATTAAAATGACATGTATTAAAAAGACAGTGATTAAAGGGTACAAATCTTGGTTACAAGTTTTTGACTTTAAAACACAAAAATTCGACACCCCCAAAAACTACACTATTACATGATATTTATACTAAGTTATCTAGGGTTTCTGTCTTCAAATAGATGTTGTGTTTCTTGTGCTTCTTTTATGAGGGGAAAACTTCAATCAATCTTGGCCATAGATCTTTCTTGGAGCCCAAACAAATTCATCATACCCGTTGATATTATTGGCCAATAGGGACTTGGAGGATTGCCAAGCTGTTCATAAGGCCATGTGGGTGTGGGGTGAAGTGGGAGTTATGGTTTTTGGCTTGGTGTTGCAGGTTTAAAGCCAAAAAAGACAGTGAACAGTGTTTTAATGGCTTTTGGCGGGAAGTGAGTGTGTCTGTTTGTTTATATCTGGGTGCAAGGGAGAGGGTTTTGGGTTTTAACGCCCGTTAGGTGGTTTGGGCTCATTGGTGGGCCGGGAAAGGTTTAATAAGGTACTTGGGCTTTTCATTTGAAGTGGGCTTTATAGTTTTCATAATATATACTAATGGGCTTACCCGGCCCATTAGATGGGTTCGGGTGGGTCCATTAAGTATTCTTCGATATCGGCTTCGGGTTTGACTTTGAATTTTCACAGTTGACTTTTGTTGACTTTGGCTTTGACTTTTTGGCTTCGATTTGACTTTGTCTTTTCACGCTCTTCCATTCCGTGCTCAGTTTTTTCGTTTTTAGCTTTGTTTTTCGTCCTTTTGTCGGATATCCGTTTCCTGCACAATATAATTGAAAACATACAAATACAAGGTATTTTTGGTACGTTTTTGGTCATTTAAGTCCGGTTTTGATGGAAAACGGTATGTGTAATTAAGCACATACCAGCCGTCTAATCATCTTGGAGCCCAAGTCATATAATCACAGCCTTTGATTTTTTTTGTCCAATAAAACACCATGGGATTGCCAACATGGCAATGAGCCATGTGATGAAGTGGGGCTAAGGATGGTGATGGTTTTGTTGTAGGGAACAGTGGACGAGGTGGGGGAAAGGGACAATAATGGGTTTATGTTTAACAGGGTAAAGGTTTGAGGAATTGGCAAATTAAGTCCCTGAAGGTGTATTGTTTGATTGCAAGTATCGTCCTTTGTGGTGTGTAAGTTTTAGGAAGTTGGCAATGTTGGCCCTTGAAGTTATACATCATGCTTGCACCCACAGTCCTTTAAATGACTAACAATGAACTGACTTGACAGTTGTTATGGCTTAACGACAGTTAAATGCTTTTGGGCTTATACATTGGTTTTGGGCCTTTTTAACTTTAAAGAGAATTGGGCCTTTTTGTGTATATAAGTCTTCATAATGCCTTAATGGGCTGACCAGGCCATTAGATAGGTACGGGTGGGCCCATTAAGTGTTTCTTCGGTTTTGGCTTCATCTTTGACTATTGACTTTGACTTTGACTTTTTGACTTTGGCTTTTTCCCGCTTATCCATTCCGTGCACGATTTTGTCTGTTTTGGCTTGATTTTTCATCCTTTTGTCGGATATCCGTTTCCTGCACAATTAAGTAAAAACATACAAATACAATGTATTTTTGGTACATTTTTGGTCATTTAAGTCCGGTTTTAAAGGTCAAAGGTATATGTATTTAGGCACATACCAACTGGATTTGTTAATCAAACTTTGTGTGAATATTATGAGAAGGTTTGCATCTCTCATGAAAAATCTGTTGCTCGCTCTCCACAGCAAAATGGTGTCGTTAAAATACGTAATCATACGCTAATTAAAGCTGCCCATACAATGTTGATTTATACAAAAGCTCCGTTATTCTTTTGGTTAGAAGCAGTTGCTACCGTATGTTACACCAAAAATCATTCTATCATACGTCTTCATCACGGTAAAACTCCATATGAGCTTTTACGTGACAAACTTCCCGACTTATCATTTTTCTATGTATTTGGTGCACTCTGCTATCCGACAAATAATAGTGAGAACATGGGTAAGTTACAACCGAAAGTTGATATTGGTATTTTCATTGGCTATGCACCCACAAAGAAAGCATTTTGAATTTACAACCGACGTACTAGATAAATCATCAAAACAATTCATGTAGATTTTGATGAGCTGACAGCGATGGCTTCTAAACACAGCTGTTCAGGACCCATACTTCATGAAATGACTCTTGCAACAATCAGTTCAGGACTCGTGCCAAACCCTCCTCCTTCAACACTGTTTGAACCACCTTCGAGAACTGATTGGGATATTTTGTTTCAACCACTATTTGATGAATTACTCAACCTCTATCAAGTGTTGATCGGAGCCCTGAAGTGTATTGCTCTAATTGATGAACGTAGTAGCAAAGAAACCGCTGCATCAACCGATTCATCCTTAATCTTAAAATGTTAACCAAGATGCACCCTTACCTAGTAACTCACAACAACACCTGAAATCAATCTCTTGTCATTACTAACGATGTTGAAAGAAATGACAATCATGACTTAGATGTTGACCACACATGTATAACGATACGTTACTTTCGATATTATAATTCCGGAAAATGATTTGAAGCATCTTCTTCTTCGGATGTTATTCTATTGTTGTGCACACTGCTACTCATAACTTCAGAACACGTTACCAATTGGGACCCAAGGATCACATCTTTAGAAAAACATCATCGGTGAACTCGGAATGACAATGTTTAAACAAAAACTCCAACTTTTATGAACAAGCCTTATTAGTTATATAGATGCCCATTTCTCACATCAGTGAACCAAAGATACACCGATAAAGACGCATTAACTCAAGCATGTTGGATTTAAGCAATGCAAGAGGAACTTAATGAATTTGAACATCTTGAAGTTTGGGAACTCATTCCTCGTCTAGATAAAGTGATGGTTATTACTTTTTAAATGGATTATTCTAGGTTGAAACTTATATGAATTTAGGAGGTATTCTAAAGAACAGGCTAATTCTGGTTGCTAGTGGTTACTGTCAAGAAGAGGGAATTTATTTTGAGGAATCTTTTGCTCCAGTGGCTAGACTTGATGCTATTCGAATTTTCCTCGCTTATGCTGCTCACATGAATATGATCTTCTACCAAATGGATGTTAAGACGACATTCTTGAACGGCATTCTGCGCGAAGAAGTTTTTGTCAGCCAACTGGACAGGTTTATGGATCAAGACAATCCGAATCATGTGTATAATCTTAAGAAGGCTATCTTATGGGCTAGAAAAAGCTCATCACGAGTGGTTCGATCTATTGTCCGTAGTTTCTACTCTCATCAAGAATTCTATAAAGAAATGTAGAATCCCCAATTGTCATCAGATGATCAAGGACAAGATATTCTCTTGGTATAAATCTATGTTGATGATATTATTTTTGCGTCTACTACACCTGAACTATGTGATCAATTTTCAAAAATAAAGTGTTTAAAGTTTAAGATGTCGATGATGGGAAAAATATCATTTTTTTCTAGGACTACAGATTTCACAAAGTCCTAGAGGCATCTTTATAAACCAGTCTAAATATGCTCTAGAATATTTAAGAAAATATGATATAGAATCTAGTGACCCTGTGGATACTCCCCTGGTAGAGAAATCTAAACTGGATGAAGATACACAAGGGAAAGACGTGAATCCTATACACTATCATGGAATGATTGACACCCTTATGTATCTTATA
This sequence comes from Tanacetum coccineum, assembly GCA_026074375.1. Lineage (NCBI taxonomy): Eukaryota > Viridiplantae > Streptophyta > Magnoliopsida > Asterales > Asteraceae > Tanacetum > Tanacetum coccineum. Next base: position 35,194 of record BQNB010033558.1, read on the forward strand.
GCCAGTAGACCAGACCTTACATTTGCTGTATGCATGTGTGCTCGGTATCAGGCAAAGCCTACCGAAAAGCACTTACATGCTGTAAAAAGAATCTTTGAATACCTAAGAGGAACCGTTAATAGGGGACTCTAGTATCCAAAGGATTCTTCTTTTGCTCTAACAGCTTATGCAGACGCTGATCACGCGGGTTACCAAGATACTAGACGAAGTACGTCTGGATGTATGCAATTATTAGGAGACAAACTTGTTAGCTGGTCATCAAAAAGGCAGAAAAGCGCTGTGATATCCAGTACGGAAGCTGAATATATAGCTTTGTCTGGCTGTTGTGCTCAAGTCCTTTGGATGAGATCATAACTTACTGATTATGGCCTTGGTGTATTCGAAGATGAGAGAGGAGCATGAGGATCATCTTTGTATTGTGTTGAAAATCTTGCATCAGAAGAAGCTTTATGCAAAATTCTCAAAATGTGATTTTTGGTTGAGGCAAGTGGGTCATGTTGTATCAGTCGATGGTATTACTATGGATCATGCTAAGGTTGAGGCTATCACTAAATGGCTGAGACCGAAAATAGTGACCGAAGTTAGAAGCTTTTTGAGGCTTGCAGGGTGTTATAGAAGATTTGTGGAAGGGTTTTCACTTCTTTCTCTACCTTTGACGAAACTTATGCGGAAAGAAGAAAAGTTTGTCTAGAATGAGGAGCGAGAGAAGAGTTTTAAAGAGCTGAAAAGGGGATTAGTTTCTTCTCCCGTACTTACTCTTCCTTCTGGAACAGGTGGATACCAATTTTATAGTGATGCGTCAAAGAAAAGTCTTGGCTGCGTTCTAATGCAACATGGGAAGGTTATCACTTATGCATTGAGGAAACTAAAACCATATGAGGTAAATTATCTGACACACGACTTGGAGTTAGCATTAGTCGTTTTTGCTCTTAAGACTTGGAGGCATTATTTGTATGGGGAAACTTGTGACATCTTTACTAATCACAAAAGCCTCAAATATATTTTTACTCAAAAGGAGTTAAATTTGAGGCAAGGGCGTTGGTTGGAACTTCTCAAGGATTACGACGCAAATATTCAGTATCATTCGGGCAAGGCTAATGTTGTAGCGGATGCACTTAGTAGAAAGAACTCGCGAATTATGGCGTGTCTTAAAATTCAATCTGAGATTATCAAAGATTTATAGCTCATGGAAGTCGAGTTATTTGCTTGTGGTTCTGAAGGTTATATAGCCAGCCTTAAGATTCAACCTAACCTTATATTATGGATCAAGGAAGCTCAAAAAGAAGATGGTTAATTATGGTCTGTGTTGGAAAATTTGAAAGATGGTAAACAATCAGAATTTTGTAGTGGACGATAATGGTGTGATATGGTACAATAATAGATTATGTGTTCCTAACGATTCCTCTCTTTGAGAATCTGTTTGATTGAGGTACACATTTCTCCCTTCTCTATTCATTCTGGCTCTACAAAGATGTATAGGGACTTAAAGTAGAATTTTTGGTGGTATGGTATGAAACATGATGTGGCAAAATTGTGACGAAGTGTTTAACGTGTCAACAAGTTAAGATTGAACATCAACATGCAAGTGGTCTTCTTCAGCCTCTAGATATTCTGATTTAGAAGTTAGATCAAATCTTCATAGACTTTGTAATGGGGTTGCATCGCAGCTTTAAAAATGATGAGCAATTTGGGTAGTGGTTGATCGGTAGACTAAGTCGGCTCACTTTTTGCCCATTGATAAAGGGTACCCAGTTAGCAAGTTGGCAAAGATCTTTCAGCAAGAGATTATTCGGTTACATGGTATGCCTGCATCAATTGTGTCTCATAGGGATCCGCATTTCAGTTCACAATTTTGGAAAGGTTTAGTACTACTTTTCACCCTTAGACTGATGGTCAGACTGAGCGAACTATTCAAAGAGGATATGTTAAGATCATGCGCTTTAGAGTGGACGAGAAATTAAGACGAGTATTTGTGTTTAGTTGAGTTTGCTTACAATAATAGTTGGTATAAAAGTATCAATGGGGCTTCTTTTGAGATTTATATGACCAAAGTGTAGAATGAATATTTGTTTGTAATATTAGTAAGCGATTAAGAGATAGTAGCATGAGATATTAGATAAGATTATTTTGGTTATAACTTGAGATAGAGTATGATAACAATAAGGACATGTTTATGTGATGCAATTATTATGACATCTGGCCAACGTGATATATGACATAATGTGAGCTTATCACAGTCATAGGATGTCTCGAGGAGTTTTTTTTAGAACAATCTTAATGAGGTTTGAGAACTTATTATAGAAGGTCCGGAATTGGTTGAGGTGACGAATGAAAGGTTGCTATTGCTAAACAGAAGCTGAAGGAAGCTGGGTTATGAACAAAGAGCTAGGATGATCGTCATCAAAGTGCTTTAGAATTTAAACATGTTGAGCATGTGTTTCTTAAAGTATCTCCATCTAGAGGTGTTCGACCTTTTGGTTTGAAAGGAAAATTAAGTCCGCGATTCATTCTTTCGTTCGATATCTTAGATAGAGTTGGCCAAGTTCCTACCGTTTACCATTACCTCCGCAATTGTCTTATGTTCACAATGTGTTCCATGTATCTCTTTTGAGATGTTATAACTATCTATCATTTGTTGCATGTTTGTCATATCCGCTAGATATGATTTCGAGAAGATTTTTTTTTGTTGAGGAGCCTAAGGTTATTTTAGATTGTTAAGAGCGAGTCATGAGAAATAAAACCTTATGTTTCATTAACGTTCTTAAGGAAAAGAAAATTTAAATCAATCTTTATTTAAATTGATTTTAGTTTTTCTATAAATATTGGGTCTTTTCTTTGTATTGAGATATTTTTAAGTTTTGATAATAAAATATTTTGCTTTAATCTGTTCTCGACTGTTTTTGTTAAGATTCTCTTAATAATCAGTATTCGTTTGAATCAACGGTTGTTGGAGTTTGCCTAAGTATCGGTATTCTTTTGAATCGATGAAAGTTGGTGGATTGTTTCTGGTATTCATTGGAATCAATAGATTCAATTTGTTAACTCGGTTATTGTTTCTGGTATTCATTAGAATCAACAGATTCAATTTGTTATCTTGGGTATTGTTTCTTGCATTCATTGGAATCAATAGATTCAATTTGTTATCTCGGTTATTGTTTCTGGTATTCATTGGAATCAACAAATTCAGTTTGTGTTATCTCGTTTATTTACACTACATCAGAAATAAAACCTTCTGTTTTATTAAAGTTCTTTGAAAGAATCATTCTGAGAGTGCGGCTGCTTGAGAAACGAAGAAATGATGCGAACTGACTATCCACATTTCTTTTCGCGATTTGGTATGTTTCCCTTTTTTTAGAGGGGAAGAATTATAATATCCTAAAGTCATCAATATATATATATATATATATATATATATATATATATATATATTAGTAAGAACTAGAGATAATAACAATATTAGTTTGCGAGAAATTAAATGTCTTATCATTATCTACTTTCAAGTTATATATATAGAAGACTCATATTATGAATATATGATATTAAATGACTTATATGGAAATCAACGTCTTGCGTTTGACCTAGTTATCAATAATTCTCGGTCAAATAGTTACTTATCCATATACCATGTTAGTCAATGAAAATTCGGTCGTTATTATCAACACACATATCATGAAGGTTTCTTTCCTTTTACAACCTATAACAAAACTAGTAAAAAAAGCACTAAAAACCAAAGTTTGTGTCCATTTATAAAGTGTGGGAGAGTATCAGTTCACTCACTTTATAAGTTTGGGTTCCCTTTGGAAGTGATCGTGTTTGGGTTGTGTTTGTGTAGAGAAGATTTAGTTTTTTTTGTTCTAGCTAGTTCGAGTTCGGTTTCAATCCGTGTGTGGGTTGAGGCTGCGATTTTGATCATGATACGATGAGTTCGGGGTGGGTTCGATCCTTTGATTGATGTTACTGAGTTCGTACATTTGTTCGTGTTCGTGTTATCGGTTTTGACTAGCCATCGTATAGCTTAATTAGAGGTTTTTCTTGAGCCGTAGTATTAATCATATACTACTTGTTTAGCACTCGGATTATTGATCATATAAAACTTGAATTGAACAATCACATTGATGACTTAAAAATTTAATATTGCTCTTAGGATTATATTAATATTGCAGTAACATCGATCTTGGCTAACGATATTGAAATTTGTTTACTAAATATAAATATAATGGTATTCTTAATGATTAAAGTACAACATAAACAAATATAGATATAATAAGAAATTTTGAAGGATCGGTTAAAGTGGGCGTGTCCTGTGTATTTTTTAATTGCATTTTTGAGTTATTTTACCATTGTTTATTATATCAATCTATCTCAACCTTTTCTCCAATGGGTTAAAATATTTTAAACTATGTATATAGGTTTTAAGTTTAACAAAATTACATATTGTACATGTAAAACTAGATAACTGTTGTGGCCTTCAACAATCTTAGTAAAATGGTTGGAGTCCTTTTAAGTCTAAATAAATGCATGAGTATTTTTAGTCATTCGATATAAAGAACTTGGTTTTTATAACAAAGTTTGAAGATGAAACTTCTGTCCTAAAATACGTGTGCAATCATGTTTATCTATTGTCATAGTTGATTTATAAATTCTTTTGAAGGACCCAAGTATATCAAAATATTTTGAGTCTTATGTAAAAATATTTATAGGTCATTAAAGTAACTTATATAACAAATAAACGTAACGTACTAAATCTTACAAATACATAAATAATGATAGTAATTAGTTATGTCGTCAAATAATAAGTGTTCCTAATTCTTGTAGATAAATTGAAGAAGGGGTAAGTTGTGTTTTTGGGTATGCGTTGATTTGCTTTTAAGGTACAGATATTCTATCCTTTCTTCTAAGGATTCTCATGACTTTTCCTCCGTATCTATTTGCCCCTTAGAAATCCCTATTTATGTTGCCATCCTATGATTCCTTGTTCGTTGCTACCTTATTTTATAACTTCGTTGAACCCTTTGAATTTGTTTAATATATGCTTCATTTGACACTGCCATGATATGAGTTTATTTGTATGTTTGATCATGACATTCTTTGGACATAATATGATTCGTTTCGATATGCTATATGAACCATTTGTTCTGTTCCGATGCCCAAGCTAACTAGCCATGGAGGTACTATGGCTGCGTCATTATGGCACCAATGGCGTGATACTCTCTGTGGCGGTGTGATCAGTCCACAGTTTCCCCATTTTTGTATGTGCTCTTTATGCACTTGGCCATATACGATTGGATTTGATTTGTAGGGGGTGTATGGATACATCCTAGGTACTTTGTTTAGTTTCATTTTGGTGCATGGCTTAGTATGGTGCCAACACCCCATTGCATATTTTGTAGGGTACATCTAGAGTCTGCATCTCCAATGTACAATTTGATATGTTATGATATGCATTTGATTGTAGGGTCTAAGCATGTCACATGCTTTAGACATTTGTTTCGAGCTCGGTGGGCATTTCTATATGTTTTGTTTGACTATTCGTTTCGTTTTTTTGTTAAACTTAAATCATTTATACTTTCAGTCTATAATATTTTAACCCATTGGAGAAAAGGTTGAGATAGATTACTAGATATGCATGCATCTTTCAATGAACTTATAACTTGATATATAAACAATGGGTTATATAAACTCAAAAATGCATAAACTGGACACGCCCACTTTAACCGATACTTCGAAAATTTCCTTAATTTCTATATTTGTTTATGTTGTCTTTAATCATTAAAATACCATGATATTTATATTTAGTAAACAAATTCATATCGTTATCCTAGATCGATGTTACTGCGAATATTAATATATCTAAGAGCCAATATTATATTTTAGTCATCAATGGTGATTTTCAATTCAAGTTTTATGATCAGAATCCGAGTGCTAAACAAGTAGTATATGATTAATACTACGGCTCAAGAAAAACCTCTAATTAAGCTATACGATGGCTAGTCAAAACCGATAACACGAACACGAAACAAAGGTAACGACTCAGTAACATCAATCAAGGATTCAAACAACCAGAACTCATGTCATCATGATCAAAATCGCAGCCTCAACCCACACACGGATTGAAACCGAACTCGAACTAGCTAGAACAAAAAAACTAAATCTTCTCTACACGAACACAACCCAAACACGATCACTTCCAAAGGGAACCCAAACTTATTAGGAGGGATCTGATACTCTCCCACACTTGTATATATGGACACAGAACTTTGGTTTTGTGCTTGTTTACTAGGTTTTGTTATGAGGTTGTAAAAGGAATGTAACCTTCATATATGGGTGTATAATGAACGACCGAATTTCTTGACTAACATGGGATATGGAGAAGTTACTAGTTGACCGAGTATTATGGTAACTAGGTAAACTCAAGACGTGTTTTCCATATATGCTTTTAATATCATATATTCATAATATGAGTCATGCTATATATTTACCTTGAAAGTAGGATATGATAAGGACATTTATTTTTCTCATACTAATATTGTTATTATCTCTAGTTCTTACTAATATATATATTGATGACTTTAGGATATTATAATTCTTCCCCTCTAAAAACAGAAACATACCAAATCGCGAAAAGAAATGTGGATAGTTAGTTCACATCATTTCTTCGTTTCTCAAGCAGCCGCACTCTCAGAATGATTCTTTCAAAGGAACTTTTAATAAAAGACCAGCCTGTCGAAGCTTTTTTTTTGATGTAGTGTAAAATTAAACGAAGATAACACATAAAATAATTAAAAAACTGAATTTGTTGATTCCAATGAATACCAGAAACAATAACCGAGATAACAAATTGAATCTATTGATTCCAATGAATGCGAAGAAACATATACCCAGATAAAAATTGAAATCTGTTTGATTTTTTTTCTTAATGAATACCAGAAACAATAACCGAGTTAACAAATTGAATCTATTGATTCCAATGAATACCAGAAACAATCCACCAACTTTCATCGATTCAAAAGAATACCGATACTTAGGCAAACTCCAACAACGTTGATTCAAACGAATCAATGAGTATTTAGAGAATCTTAACAAAAACAGTCGAGAACAGATTAAAGCAAAATATTTTAATATCAAAACTTAAAAATATCTCAATACAAAGAAAAGACCCAATATTTATAGAAAAACTAAAATCAATTTAAATAAAGATTGATTTAAATTTTCTTTTCCTTAAGATACGTTAATGGTATCATAAGGTTTTATTTCTAATGACTCGCTCTTAACATCTAAATAAACTTAGGCTCTCAACAAAAAAATCTTCTCGAAATCATATCTAGCGGAATATGACAAACCATGCACAATTGATAGATAGTTATAACATCTCAAAAGAGATACTGGAAACACATTGTGAACATAAGACATTGCGGATGGTAATGGTAAACGGTTAGGACTTGGCCAACTCTATCTAAGATTATCGAACGAAAAGAATGATCGCGGACATTAAATTTTCCCTTTCAAACCAAAAAGGTCGAACCACCTAGAGATGAGATACTTTAGAAAACACATGCTCAACTGTTTAAATTATAAAAGCTCTTTGATAAGATCATACTAGCTCTTTGTTACATAACCCAGCTTTCTTCTGCTTTTGTTTAGCACAATAGCAAACTTTCTTTCGTCACCTCAACCAATTCCGGACCTTCTATAATAAGTTCTCAAACCTCATTAAGATTGTTCTAAAAAAAACTCCTCGAGACATCCTATGACTGTGATAAGCTCACATTATGTCATATATCACATTGGCCAGATGTCATAATAATTGCATCACATAAACATGTCCTTATTGTTATCATACTCTATCTCAAGTTATAACCAAAATATTATTATTAATATCTATGCTACTATCTCTTAAATCGCTTACAATTATTACAAACAAATATTCATTTACACTCTTTTTTGGTCATATAAATCTAAGAGAAGCCACATTGATTACTTTTATACCAAAATTTACTTGTAAGCAAAACTTAAACAAACTCTAATTCGCGTCTTAATTTCCCGTCCACTCCAAAGCGCACGATCTTAACACATCCTCTCTGAATAGTTCGTTCAGTCTGACCATCAGTCTAAGGGTGAAAAGTAGTACTAAACCTTTCCAAAATTATGAACTGAAATGCGGATCCCTATGAGACACAATTGATGCAGGCATACCATGTAACCGAATAATCTCTTGCTAAAAGATCTTTGCCAACTTGCTAACTGGGTACCTTTTATCAATGGGCAAAATAAAAGTGAGATCCTGACTTTGTCTACGATCGACACTACCCCAAATTGCTCATCATTTTAAAGTACGTGCAAACCCCTCCATTTTCAAAGTTTTGAAGATTTGATCCAACTTTAAATCAGAATTTCTAGAGGCTGAAGAAGTCCACTACATTGCATGTGGATGTTCAATCTTAAACTTGTTGGACACGGTAAACTTCGTCCAATTTTGCCACATCAGGTTTCATACAATACCACCAAAAAATTCTGCATTTAAGTCCCTATTACATCTTTTGTAGAGCCAGAATGAATAGTGAAGGAAGACTTGTGTACATAGTCAAACAGCTTCTCTAAAGAGAGGGAATCGTTTGGACACATCAATCTATTTATGTACCATATCACACCATTATCGTCCACTACAAAATTCTGATTGTTTACCATCTTTCAAATTTTCCAACACAGACCATAATTAACCATCTTCTTTTTGAGCTTCCTTGATCCATAATATAAGGTTAGCTTGAATCTTAAGGCTGACTATATAACCTTCAGAACCACAAGCAAATAACTCGACTTCCATGAGCTATAAATCTTTGATAATCTCAGATTGAATTTTAAGACACGCCATAATTCGCGAGTTCTTTCTACTAAGTGCGTCCGCTACAACATTAGCCTTGCCCGGATGATACTGAATATTTGCGTCGTAATCCTTGAGAAGTTCCAACCAACGCCCTTGCCTCAAATTTAACTCCTTTTGAGTAAAAATATATTTGAGGCTTTTGTGATTAGTAAAGATGTCACAAGTTTCCCCATACAAATAATGCCTCCAAGTCTTAAGAGCAAAAACGACTGATGCTAACTCCAAGTCGTGTGTCGGATAATTCACCTCATATGGTTTCAGTTTCCTCAATGCATAAGTGATAACCTTCCCATGTTGCATAAGAACGCAGCCAAGACTTTTCTTTGACGCATCATTATAAAATTGGTATCCACCTGTTCCAGAAGGAAGAGTAAGTACGGGAGAAGCAACTAATCCCCTTTTCAACTCTTTAAAACTCTTCTCTCGCTCCTCATTCTAGACAAACTTTTCTCCT